>UWZB01000790.1:214103-257813 GCA_900536885.1 Peniophora sp. CBMAI 1063 | reverse complement strand
CGCGCCGGCCCATCCGCCTCGACAGCAAGCGCCCTACGAAGAGGGGGGATGGGCGGAGGGGCGGGTATGGCGGCGGGATAACAGCGGCGGGCGCCCCCTTGACGACGAGCGGGTGGGAGCGGAGAGCGGCGTCTGGTGTGCGCGACAGGCGGGCGGTGTTCGGCGTGTGGGAGCGCCATCACGGCCCTGTTGGCGCCGAGGCCTCGCGTGGGCCGGCGACTTAGCGCAGGATAGCTGCTGTGGCAGCAGCTGCACTCTGCAATTGTGTGGCACGAAAGCCGAGGTGGGCTAACTAGCCTGGAATCAGGCCCACCTGATAGGAGGCTAGTTGGCCCGGGTGGGAAGCGCGATCAGGTGTGCGTGCGCGTAATCTCATCAGCGTTGGCGCGTTCTGAGTTTTCGCACGCCTTACCATGGTTGGGTTTTCGGGGTGTTTTTCGGGGGTTCTGAGTGACTGGACATCATTAAGTGCCTATGGAGAGCGTATACTAGGCTATATCTACTGTGGCTAGGGTACACTAGACGTGAAGGATGTAGGTAAGAGTGAGGTTGTCATAATTCAAACGTGGTAGCAACCCCCGAGGTTAGCCCGAGGCGGCACGGACACACACAGCGGCACTCCCAAATCCCCCGTCCTAACATTGTCCGTCCCGTTATCCACCAAGTAACTTCTCAGCTTAGCACTAGCAACTGGCACGGGAAGATCCTCATCTTGTCAGTGGAATCTTGATCATATCCAACTCGGCCTATAGAGCAAAGCACGGTGATTATTCCGGAAACACAACACGTCACTACCAAATCATCCACAAGAACTAGTTGTACAGTATCATCTACAGCTCAGACTAAACGGCCTTCTCGCCAGCAGGCTCGTGCTCGTTAAGGTGGCCCGTCTCAAGGTTGTTGAGAGCCTCCTCCTGGCGATCGAGCTTGTAGAACGTTGCCCAGAAGAGGATACCGCCGACGAAGGCGAGGACACCCATGACACCGTAGTTCCATACGAGGAGCCTGCAAAAAGGGTCAGAGACGGATTCAGGATAACGAATAGAGACGTCAACGTACGGATCGGTGGAGAGCGACACGAAGGCTTCGCCGAGAGCATACGAGATGGCAGAGCTGAACAAGAACATGGACATGACGACCGACTTCATGTTAGCCGGTGCCTTCGTGAACGCGTACTCGAGACCGGTGATAGACGCGTAGATCTCGGAGACGGCGATGAGGACGTAGGACGGCGTCTGGATCCAGACGTTGAGCGGGGAGACCTCGCACGTCGGGTCAGCGGCGTGGTAACCGCAGGGCGAGGTCTTGTAGATGTAGTGCTGCAAGACCGCGGCGGCGAGCATAGAAAGCGCGCCAGTGAAAAATCCGGCGGTGATCTTGCGGAGAGGGGTGACGCGGATGCCGATGCGGCGGAGACCGGGGTAGAGGAACAGGTCGTGGATAGGGATAAAGATCAATAGTGCGAATGGGTCGAGGTTGTTAATGACTGGCGAGTTCATTGAGTACGCTGAATGCTAAGGAACGTGGATGTACTCACCATCATTGGGTACGCCGTTAGTGGTCATGGTAGCAGCCTGCGACGTCAGGTTGTTGGTGATCTGGTTGTACGGGAGCCACTGCAGAGTTGTGTAAGTAAGGGAGACGCAAGGAAAGGGCTAAAAGCCGACTTACGTAGAGAGGGAACCAAACAAAGACAGCGCATGCCTTGAACCCACGACGAACCTCGTCGACCCACTTGTCGTCGAAAGTCATCCAAACCGGGCGGCGATCAACAGGGAGGTGGCTAGGCTTGACATTCTCCCAAAAGCTATCATCGTGCATGCTGCGCCAAGTCTTGACCGGGTTGAAGGACCAGCGACCCTTCGCGGCGAAGCTCCAGAGGCGGACGGCGCGCACAAGGACGGAGCCCTCCGGCTTCGTGTGACGGTAGCGGTTACGGGCGATGAACAGGACGAGCGGGCAGCTCAGGTAGACTACGGTCGGAAGCATGAAGGAGAACCAGAAACCGATGTACTTCTCGCCGTAGGTCATGCCGATGGGTCCGACGAGAGAGCCGACGTTGGTGAAGAAGTAAACTGGTAATTGAGGTCAGACGGTCGCCAAACAGAGGGGTACGCAAGCGAAACTTACACCACATGTAGATGCGGGCAGTAGTCATCGCGGGGTCGACAATAACGCGCTCGCCATTCTTCTTCACACGGATGAAGGGCTTCAGACTACGCTGCTGCTCGGCAATGAGCGGCGAGATGTTGCTCTTGAAACCACCGGTACCGAGACCCATGACAATCATTGCAATAGACAGAACAGCGATAGAGCTATCTGGCTTTGTGATGACCGTGGGGACCGAGGCGACAATCAAGAGGATGTGGCCGATGAGACAGATACCGATCGCATACATGATCGTCCTGTAGCGACCAAGATACTATCACAGGCAAGATCAGGCTTCATACGAGGAGGAATAAGATGGATGAAACGTACCGTGTCGGCGATGTACGCGCCAAGCAGAGGAGTGCAGTAAGTCCACATACTGATCTCGGCGTTAACCTCCGCAGAAAGTGTACGTAAGCTGAGCACTCACGAGTTGAAAGTGATGAGACCGTTAGCGGTCTGTTGGCCCTTTCCGAGCGCACCGGACTGTCCGTCCTTGCCGCCGGCGCCAGTTCTTGAACCTTCGGGAAGAGGCTGTTGGATGACTGCAAGGCCGTGAGTGACGGCGGAAGCGAATCGAGGAAAGGAAGCTGAGACGTACAGTTCGTGAAGACAGCAGTACTGCCGTAGTAGGAGAATCGCTCCGCAGCCTCAACGAACGCGATCACTACGGACGGTCAGAATGGAACGGGTGCAACGGAAGAAGAACCACGGACGGTAAGTCGAAAAGTTGACGCGGTCTGCGACGTGGCGGAGGGTCTCCATCTCCTCCTCGGTCGGGACGCTGACACCCTCTTGCGCCTCGACGGTATGCTCCTCGTCGTCGAAGCCATCCTTCTTCTCCGAGATGATGTGTTCGTCAGCAGGGACGATCTTTCCCTGCTCGCGTGCGGCCTCACCGGCCGCGGCGAAGAACAAGTCACCATCAGCTTTATCACCCATGTTGTCGTATGAAGGCGCTCGATCCAGTAAAGTAGGCGAGGCGCGACGTCTGGGGCTGCAACGACAGGGAAGTCGTGCGCGGAGGATCCAAGAGCGGGGGATGCACGGGAAGGTGTCCGGGAGATATCGTCTCGACCTTATATGTAACGGCACCCTGCAATTCAGTGAGGCCAGGACTCAGCACGGCGCCTTTGGAGAAGTGTTGGCGCGAGAGGACATGGACCGCATGGTTCTTCCAGGCACGAGCGCGCTAGGTGATGATACACCGGAGCGAAGACTTCAAATTTCACGCCGCGGCATCCTAATACGGCGCAGCGCTCGACGAGGCCGTCGGCGCGATGAACGAACGGAGCACGACATTCCCGAGCTCGGGCAAGTTTTTACAGCATACAGCAGTTGCTCCCGTCGCTGACGGAGGAGAAGCTCGCGGAAGTTCGCGAGCAGTGTTTGCTAGATCCGCCCCAGCGCTTCTCTTCGCTGACCGTGGCAGCCGAGACTAGGCAAGAACGGGCGCAACGCCCAGCCAGCTGTACTTATCGAGCAAGCAGCTGCTCCTGGTCTTGGCTGTGGCGGCCGAGATAAGTCGTCGTGGACTTCACTATAGAGCTGTGATCTTCCACGATGGGGAAGGCACACCGGTGGAAGACCATATGGTGGCCTATCTGTCGTGTGGTGATGCAAGCAGGAGGGGCGTATTGCGTCTGGTGACGAGGCATATCTTCGTCTCTTCGCACCGGAGTCGTCTGTACCGGAGCATTGTGCAGCCTTCAGTCTAGGTTAGAGGTCCAGACGGTTCGAAGTTCGCGCTCTGAAATCCCGTACACAAGAGAAGGAGGAGATAGCAGTGTACATAGCATCACTAGATCAAGAAGCGTACACAGGTCCCGTCAATGGTCGCCGCCGGAGGAACCAGTGAGAACGTTCTGATTGCGACGTATGCGGTCGTGTGAGCACAAGTGAGTTCGTGTGTACTGGGCGTGGCGCGCGTTTGGCACGTTGTCAACGTTGACTTCCAACCACCACCACAATCACCTTCGCATTGAACTGTTCTCTCATCTGCTCTACTCGAATCACGATCTTAACTTGCGTCGGAAATAATACACTGGCTGCTGTGCGTAATTGGGTAGTCAACTGTACTTGCAACACACCAGCTTACGTAAGACTGAGACTCGCAGCACGGCCCAATCCGCCATCTAAACCGCGTGCGCGTTGTATCCTTGTTCACTTCTGGCAAATTCTGACGCATATTGAAAGGACTGCCATGTCTGACCCAGGTTCGCTATTTGGTTCGCCTCCACCATCACCAGAAGGCCCGAGGACAGTCGCACTTGCGCTGCCCGGAGCAGAAAACGTGGGGACCATTGCACTTCCTGGTTCCCCGATCCGTTCTGAACATTCCAATGACCTGCCAGCCTCACGCCTGCGCACGCGCACGGATATAATTTTTGACAATGACCGCTCGGACGGTCAAAGTACTTGTCGTGCGGGGCCCTCGCGGAGGCGTACGGCTCGCGTGCATGCTGAAAACGCTTTTCGTGACTCTGCGTCTCCCCGGCCAGAGCGTCCGCCGCCCCCGCCGCTTGTCCTGCCCGAACCCGGCGAAGCACCACCGCCCGACTTGCTTCGGAGTCAGGCTGCTTTGCTGGGCCACGCCGGTTTGATCGCCGGCGTGCGACCGGCGGACTTGCCTAGGGAGGGCCACGGAGACGGCGCGAGCGCTGCTCGGCCGATTGTGGTACCAGAAGAAGTTGCGCCGCCTACCGCCCTTCCGATGCCTAAATCGTCGACCATCTTGACGGCTCTTTCACGATCGACCAACTTGGCCCTCGTACTGTCGTCACTTCAACGTACGCTGAACGAATCGAGTCGGTCAAGGCAATCTACACTTCGCGGCGTCCGACGATCACGACGAGACATGGAAGACGAAGACGAGGAAATGAACACGCAGCAGCGACCCGCGAAGGAGCGAGACCCACTTGCAGCGCCACCCGTCAAGCGCCGGAAGTTACGACGCGTCCCTGCTGGAGCCGTGGATTGGGACGTACCATATCCGTTCAAAGACGGAGAGGGCCCCGAGACATATGAGTTGATGTGGCAGCGCGACCGACTACGGTCTCTTGTGGCACAATTGGTCGGCTTGTTGAAGTCAGCTACTCGTTCTGCAGCCGCACGCGAGTATCTCCTCCGCATAGGTGCAGATGCACAAGGACGCGACATCGCTTTGCAGGAAGCTCGAAGGATTGGTCGTAAACCAGGTCCAGCAAGCAGTGAAGGTGCCCAACGGCAGGATGGAGACGCCTCGTCCTCCAACGCCGATCCTCTCGCCGACCAAAGTGTGGTCGAACAGATTCTCGCCGGCTTGTACTCAATGCCCCCATCATCATCGACTTCATCTTCACAATCACCGCAAACGGCTACCAACCCCATGGACGATCTTTTCGCCTTATTTGACTCGACCACAGCTTCGCAACCTTCGACGTCCTCCCCAGACGTGTCCACCGACCTGAACGCTCTCTTCGACGGCGTAAACTTTGATGCTCTTCTCCCAGCCTCCGGCGAGTTCGACTTGAGCTTTCTCGACATGCCCCTCGGAGATGACTTCTCCGGCGCTATTCCGGAGCCCTCGAACTGGGACTGGAGCGTCATCGACCCCTCTCTGCAACCCATTCCGCCCTCGACATCCGAACCAGCTCAACTGGCGGCAAGTAGCACGCAGCAAGCACCCAGTCAATCCGCCCCGTTCTCCACCCAACCGCGACCGCGAAACACATCAGCGTCGTCGACCCCTCAACTAGCGCTCAGCCCGAGCGTCTCAGCGTACTCGTTTGGACCTCCGACTCCGCACACGGCATGGGATATGTTCAGCGACACAAATCTGGGTCTGGATCAGCCAGGGCTGGGTGGTATAGTACAACTCGACACGGGTAAGGGTCGACAGCAAGAGTCTTCGGTTGCGCAAGGTGCGTCCGGTCATCGTCAGCTTCGACATAATGTTCAACGTCGGGTTCGGTTCGCAGACGAGGATGCAATGGACGTCGATCTTCCGGATCTATCTCAGCAAGATCAACATACGACTGCGGGTTTGTCTGACTTCTTATCGAGCTCGCTGTGGGATCCTCAATATCTTGTCCCCATTTCAGGTGTTCATGACATCAGTCCGGCTTTTCAAGATCGCCTGTCTGAAGGGCAGTCGGCAGGCGCTCCGGTCCCTCCAATATCGGCCTCATCAGCCTCGATACCTCCCTCGCGCCCACACTCCCTCGCGCCAAGCGATCCCCTCCTCACCCTCGCCGCCACGCGCCTCAAAGACGACGACGTAATCGCCGCCCAGCTCGCAGCCGTCAGCGCCGCACAACAAGAGCGCGATGCGGAGTTCCTGCGGCAGACCGAGGAACGCAACGCGCAGAAGCGCGCCGAGAAGCGAGGAACCTCAGTTTTCTCAACGTCAACGCGGTACCCTTCCGTCACGCCCACGCATGTTCCATCCGGCCCTGCTACGCGTCGCGGGTCCACCGCAACACCATCTCGCGGATCTTCAACAGCACCATCAATTGCGACACCGGATAAGGGCAAAGGCAAAGCGCCCGCACCCGCGCCACCTATAGTGCCAGCCACGGGCAAGAAGGCGACTGAGCGCAGCGAGGCACGCGCGGCGCTTATTGAGCGTGCGAGGGCGAGGAAGGCTGCTATCGAGGCTGAACTGCCGAGGGCGAACTTAGCGCTTTGGGAGACGATGATTGAGCATACTGTGCTGGCTCATATGATCAAGGAGGCGACGGGGAGTGTGCCGGAGGATCCGGCGGCTGTGGCGGACAGTCAGAAGAAGGGGAAAGCGAAGGGGAAGGGGAGGGCGAGGTAGCATGGGCCGATTGCGTACAGTGTTGACGCTCCCCTCTGTACCCTCACCGGTAATTTGACTTATTCGTGAGAGCCATGGAGCCGGGAAAGGCAGCGAAATACAATCTCATAGTTAAGAGTCCTAATACAACAGCTCTGACAGACCCATGTCATTCAAAGGACCTGCCTCGGCTCCTCCGTGTAATCCTCATCGTCCTCCAAGAACCTCACTGTCTGGATAGATTGCGCTGCTTCCAAGACAGCCGCATGTGCCCGGTTCTCTACCTAGACGAACAATCAGTCTCAGAGGAAGGGATCCCAACATTGAGGACTTACTGATGCCGCGCGACTAGGACTACTCAGGAATGCCAAACGTTGAGATCTCGTCATCTGCTGTCTGCCTTGCTCCGGGTCCTCGCTATCGTTACGCTGTGGCGCCTTGCCGTTGGAGAAAGACGGCTCAACGACAAAACTGTCCGCGGTATCAGGAGCTTCTGAAGTAGTTTCGGGCTTGTTGATCTCGGGAGCTTCGTGCGAGTGCTCGGTACCCTCTGCTACAACCTTGGACGCAGGCACTCGTGTCGTGTCCGGTGGCGATACTATGGATATGTCAACGTCAACGCCTTGGAAGATGACACTGAACTAAGGAGGCCTACTTGGTACAGTATGGCCCATCCGGACCATCTCGTCCCACTCGTCCCACTCGGTCTCTGGTAAGGATCGTAGAGTGTAGCTGGTGTAAGCGAGACTATCTATCCCCGGGGAGGCTGGGCGCCTCGAACGGTAATCAGGTCGTGTTGCCGTCGCGACCGGGGGTGGTATAGAGACATGTGGCTTGATGCGAAGAGCGCGGGGCGCAATGCGATCTATAGCGGATTCGTGAGTTGCCGCTACGACGATGGATGTTAGCGCATGCACTGACCGATGCTGTTCGTTGCAGGAGGAGATTGACTACGATGGTGTTGATCACCCCAATTCGCCGCATACGTGGCTTCTCTGCTGGGGTACGACTCAGTATAAGCCAGAGGCGAATGTGCCAAATGTAACGCCGCATCGACACTGTTCTCTGAGTTATACATCAGGAAGACGCCTCGCGATCGTGCACGCCCATACAAGGAGACGCACCTGCACGGCTTGATTCAGAAGCTATGGTTGATGAAGCCAGTGGAGAGCGGCGCTGTTCCGTGCTCCGTCTTTCGATGCTATACCTCTTGTTACTGAAGGACTGCCTTCGGCTGCTTGGCGGAGTCCTCTTCGAATCCGGGCTCTGCGGAGCCGAGGCGTTCATAGAGGGCTCATCGACACTCGCACCTGTGTTCATACTGAGGACTGAGGTCGGTAACCCCAAGATCGATTACTCACCAAGCCGTTTCAGACTGCCGGAGAGCATATCCGCTTCTCCAGGATCACTTCCGCTACTTGTTCTTGTGCTGCGACTGAGACTGAGCGTAGGCTTGAAACTACTCCATGTCGCTCTTCTTCCCTTCTCCGAGACTAGGGTTGCTGAACGACTAGGTACGGTCGTGGCCAAGTCCTCAGGCGTGTCTATTAAAGTGTCAGTACGACTCATGCAGTCTCAAATGATGGATGACGCACTCTGAGCTCTTCCGAGCGGCGACAGGCTCTTGTATATGCTCTCAATAGGCATTAAAGCAATGTCGCTTTCCTGGAAGCAATGGATGAACGCCCGTATCACACCACGCAGCTGGGAAGAGAAGAGTAATATATGATCATAGCGCTCATTGTTGACCCTCCAAGGGAAATCCGATGGATGAGACGAATTGGCGTCTATGCGCCCCGGGCCTCTCCAACTGTCGACTTTCATCGTGTTGAGTAGATCGGCGATAAGATAATGGGATAAGTGATTCGGTTCGACCCTTCTGTTGTAGTCAGGCCCTGTTATCCCCGTCTCTTCACACAAAGAGTCCACGATTGGCCACCACACATGCGTAAGTCCAATGACCGCTTGCGCAGCTCCCGGGCTACTGGCCCCAAAGTCAAGCACGAAAGTGGTAATAGAAACGACTCTGCAATGCGCACAGTCCAAGGCTCTTCCAACTCTCGGAACACCCATCTTCGTTTCGACGGGTCCCATGAACGCGAATGACTGAAACGTATCGGGAAGAAAGCCAGAGACACCGCCCTTGTGGAAGTTCTTGCAACCCTTCAACTCTTCCGCATGCGCATGCGGATGATTTTGTTCAAGGTAGTCTTCGAGAGTGCGGGTGTTCATGTCAGATCGTCTAAAGCCGGGAAATAGGTATGAAAAGCAACGAATCAGGAGGAACGTTGAAACGTAAGTGTCAGAGGCGCTGGGGCTTGAAATGGGCTGGGGAGCTATGAAGGTAGTGAGATCGATCACGAGCTTCGTAAACGCTTCCACAACTTGAGGTTCAAGGGCTTGGTCGCCGAGCGAAGACACATGATTATTCAGGAGATCATGCAAGAAGCGAAAGCCGACGACCACTCTTGCGTTACGCTCTGCCTCTGGAACCGTGGGCGGCAAGTTCTTGATCGACATGATAAGCCAATGCACGCGAGTGATGATATCGGTCTTGGTCAACAATAAGCCACTCAGCGAACGCTCTTGAAACTCCGAATCCGTATTAGAGCGTTCAGACTTGTAGGGAAAGGACAGCATCGGCTTCACAGCTGAACAGAACATCATGATCTCATCGGCTTCGTCAGCGTTCTGCCAGACGGCGTCTATTGCCTTCAGGACCTGTCGAGCAGTGGGACTCCTCGCAACTTCTTTGATCTCCGTAAAGCTGTTGCGCACTTTGAAGCGGAATCGGAATCGGAAATCGAGACTCTTCTTGGAATCGGAAGCAGAGGCGTACGTCGTTGGCAAATGCGCACTTCTAAAGCTGTTACGCAGATCGCGAAAGTAGCAAGACACACGTGTCAGGAAGGTCTTGATAGTCATATGTGCAAGACCGACTAGAGCAATGCAAAGCCGCAGCCAAGTGGTAAACGGAGTGCGATATGGAGATTCGGGATAGATTAACGGCAAGACACTCAGCAGCAGGTAACACGCTGCCGCGATAGACACTGCCGCAATGGCGAGCCAGGCGATCGCATGATTCGCGGAGTATAAAAAGATGAGGAGACCGACAGCGAACAACGACACCGCTAGATGAATCAGGGAGACGATGATACCGATAGCGTCCTCCATCAAGAAGAGGTCGATGCCCGAAGAGATGAAGAGATGAATCGGCCCTAGAACGGTGGGTGAACCGCGACGCTGGGTATTTTGGGCGTATTGGCGTGACCACTGTTGTACGAGAGTGGCGAGCATGGCACCGAAGACGGCGACGATCAGAGACAAGAACCAAAGAGCATTGACGCATACATCTGTGACCGAGGGCTGCGAGCCAGTTTCCGCGGACTGCGAGGCCGATGACGTCACCAAGGCATTCGCACGGGTTCCGTTCGAGAGCAGCGCAGCGATGTCGGACAGAAGGGCGACGGTCTCGTCACCAGTATCGGGAGAGAGGTTGGGATAGCTTGCCACGACGAAGGTCGCAACAGTTGCGGCGAACAAACCGGTCTATGAATGTGAGACGTGAGATGCCTAGCCCTTGGATGCCACGGCGACGTACAAAGATCAATATGCCATCCGCGTCTCCTTTCCACCGGTCGATCCGCTGCTTGTCCTGCGTTTGCACTTCTGCGAGGTACAGAGACCAGAATTTATCGGTTGGCTGGGCAAATGAGGCATCTGACGTTGCGTGTTCAATGTGAAGTTGCATGCCCAATATGTGCGAGAGCCGGAGGACGGACCATTTGTTGTACGCGAAAACTCTGTAAGCATGCAAGTCTGAGAGTCTACAGTGTAACATGCACTCGGTGACGTACCCATGCTTGTGCACGATAGCTGCAGGTCGATTGTT
Organism: Peniophora sp. CBMAI 1063; assembly: GCA_900536885.1. Taxonomy (NCBI): domain Eukaryota; kingdom Fungi; phylum Basidiomycota; class Agaricomycetes; order Russulales; family Peniophoraceae; genus Peniophora; species Peniophora sp. CBMAI 1063. The sequence continues at coordinate 246,993 of UWZB01000790.1, read as the reverse complement.
TCTAATCAAAAGGGGGATCCCTTTGCCATCCGAACCATCTGCGTTATATACCTAGCGTCGACGATCTATAGCCAGCGGTGCGAAGCCTAGATCAATCAGCTTCTCTGATGATTACCGGACAATTGGAGCAGGAAAGTCTCGACGCGATGGCCATTAGCTGATCATTGAGGCTGAACGAGTTTACGGTCGTTCCTCAGTACCGCCGAATGTTCGAGCACTGCGATCGCGACCAGTGGGTGCAGCGTCGTCTCCGTTTGAGAGAGGTAGAGCGATGAAGATACACATGTCACATATTCCACCCACATCTGTTGCTAGCATGTGGAACATAGACTATATAGTGCCCTATCCGACCTTCTATCAGGCACGATGCGAGCGAAGCAGCGTTGAAACCCGGGATGTCCGTGGGCTATGGTTTCTTGTACAGTTCATGCAAAGCGTCTGATACAAATCGAAACTGCTTCAGGCCTTCAGGAAACCTTCGCGGTTGGCACAAAGTTGGCATGAGGCATGGGCTCGAGGGGAAAGTCCGAATGGTGCTTGCAGTGATGCCTTCTGATGCCTTCGCGCATTCCGTAAAGTGCGTGTATTGTACGAGCAATAAGGCTGAGATGTGTCCCTAAAGACAGAGTGTCACTTGCATATGCAGCAAGCGAAGTACAGCCAATCCTTGAACGCGCTGTCAGACTCGGCTTCGTCTGCCCAGAGCCCGTCGGAACCGGCGCCGCGCTTGCAGGTGTGATGGCAGGACCCGAGCTTCTGTCGCAGGTATCTTGAGTACCTTGCAGGGGACACTAAGTCTCCAGCTTACTCATAGTAGCCACAAGACAGTGACGTACTATTGGTGTGCCCGGTGGCTTAGGTCGATGGTCGACGCAAGAGACCAGAGACAAGGGAGGCAAAGGGCAATCAACCATCCAAACGAACGTTCCCACGCATTCTATTCCGCGAACCGCGCGGGCCACAACGATCGGTGAACCTGTTCATGCCGCTCTTGCACCCTGTTGAATTTTCCTGCCTGTGTACCTCTACTTCTATTACTACTGCACGCTATTTCCTAGTTAGCACGAACAGCTAAGGAGAGGGAGGTAGGCTGCGCGGGACATCCGCAGGTCTTTAAACTTCGCGCGTCGTCCTTAGACTCGGGAAAAAATCACGAATAAGACGCCGCGTCTGGACGAGCGAATGGTGGAGATCTCACCTGGATCTTCCGAACCGCCGGGGGTCTGTGCGCGGATGCGGTTGTCGTTGCCTTTCCCCGCCCCTTCGCCTCGCCCGGCCCTCTCTCCGGATATTCTCGTCTCCCGCTCTTCCTGGTCTCGATAAATTCGCAATTAAATTCCCGTGGCACAGAACGGGCTTCTAGGCTACGCTATGGCGGAAGATATCACTATGGAAGTTGAACATGCCGGCGATATGCACCCGCCCGTCGCTGTCGCGCAGCCGCTCACCGCACCACAGAGCGGCTCCCCCTCCCCACCGCCCGAGCTCCCCTCCTACGAACCCGACGAAACTCTCCCCGACGAATACGAAGGCGAGGAACCGGCCGGCGAAGCCGAAGAAGGCGCTGAAGGCGCCGAAGAAGAGGAGTCGAGCGACAGTGAGAGCGACGAGTCGGACGACGAGAGCGGCGACGAGGACGACGCGCCGCCGCCGGCCGCCACCGCCACCGGGCCGCTACCCGCCGCCCCGGCCGATGCCGCGCCCGCTGCCACCAATGGCGACGCCATGGCCGTCGACGTCCCCACGCCGGCAACGCCCGCCGCTGCGCCGCCACTCCAACCTGTGAATATTCTGGTCGCGAAACCGAAACAGAAGCGCAAGGCGCGCTCTGCCTCGGGCTCGCCTCCCCCTCCGCCGCCACCGCCCCCTCTGCAGACTATACGCCTGGAATTCCCGCTAGGAGGACCGGATAATTATGAGGTCGATATTGCCGCTCGCGCGGTCGAAACGGGGCAGCGTGCGCCGAGCCCCGGCCCGCCCGTGCCGATCATCGTGCCACAGGAGGAGAACTTGCCGGAAGAGCCCGCGCCAGGCAAGAAGCGCAGGAGACGACGAGTGAGTATTATTTTCTTCATTTCTACCTCGTGCTGTGCAAAGGAGGACGAGGAGAGGGAGATGCAGTTTGATGAAACACCCTTGCTGACTAAGACCTTGCTTCCTTTGATTTTCTAGAATCTCGACTACGATCTCGGCGATCCGTTCATCGACGACTCGGACCTCGCGCTCGACCAGCGCACATATATCGCGCAGACGAAACAGGCTGGATTCTATGTTTCCTCGGGCGAGGTTGCGTTGCTGAAAGACCGCACGGCCATTTCTGCTTCCGCATCGGGATCGAAAGGGCTCGGAGGCGGCGGGCCGAAGAGCAAGCGCCCGGCGCCACATCTCCCGAGCCCCGAGCCGTTTGCGGGACCGAGCAACTTCCCCGGTAGCGCCCACGCGCCTATTCATACACAGCTCGGGAAGAGCAGGGAGCAGAAGGAGAAGGAGGCGCGTGAGAAGAAGGAGAAAGAGGATAAGAGGCGAGAGTCTAACGCTGGCGAGGGCGTCAATGGTGTGAATGGGGAAGTTGGCACGAGGGATGCGCCTATCGCCGTCGTGAGCGACGAGGAGGGGACGACTAATGGGAAGAGGAAGAGCTCGTCGGGCGGAGATGGCTCCTCTAGAAAGAGGAGGAAAGTCGATATGGTGAGCGAAAATGGTGTTCTATGTATGCTATTCGTTATACTGAAGTGTACCATAGGATGCATTCCATCCTGAGCTCAAGGAAGCGCTCGCCGAACTCCGTGCAGCCAAGGAGAAGGAGAACTGGTCGACGAAGGGCAAGTTCCCGCCAGGGATCAAGCCGCTCTTGACACAAGTCGCTCTGAAGGCCATCATGCTGAACCAGTACGACGACAACTTCTTCAACTACATGCCGGAAGTGTTCCCATATAATCGCTTCACTATGAGCGTACGCCCCTCTATTGGCAATCACATTATAGGTTGAGGCTGACCCAGAGGCATAGAAACTCATCAAGCGACTGGTGTTCGCGGATCACATGGCGCTCCTCATCAAGCGTCAAGATGAGATCCTCGCCGAGCTCAAGACCCTCGCGGATGAGAACTTCGACAAGTCGCGCGAGGAGTACGACCGCGCGCTTCGTGCATGGCGTAAGCCTTCCCGTCTCCGTCACTACCTACCCCGCTGACCACATTCTTCAGAAATGCGCATGGAGAAACAAGGTCTGCCAACCGACGGCACCGCCTCAGCAGACGGCACCCCCAATCCGCAACCCACCGCCCCCGACGCCGAACCCGCCAACGGCGCCGCCTCCGCGCCCCCCGCCAAACGCTTCAGACTCACGGACAAAATGAAGGGCATGATCTGGAACTTGGTGTGCCTGAGCAACGAGTGCTGTCGGATCGAGAACGAGAAGAGCACGCTGGAGGGGCATGCGCCGCAGGTTAGCGAGCAGGGGTTGCGGAAGGTGCTTTATCAGAAGATCGTGGCGGCGTTCCCGGAGGGGTGGATGAATTCGGGACAGATCTCGCGTGATGGTATGTGCTTCCTCTCTGATCGGATCTCAGGATGAGAGGCTGATTGTGTGTGCAGTGAGCGTGATCAAGAAGAAGTTCGAGACGGCGATGAAGGAGGACGAGGTTTAGGCGCCGTCAACCTGCCGAGTCGGCGCGCTTCAGATTCAGTTACTTGGTTACCCCTACCGTATTTCCTTACTTTCTTGCTTCGGTCTTTATCCAGGACTGTGTACCGATATCTTCATGTGTGTAATTAGCTCTTCATTCCGAACTTCGCCCCAGATTCGTGTCCTATATACTCTTTCACTCACGCCGATCGCCGTATGAATGCTGTCATTAAAGGTACAGAGTGTGATTCTTGCTACTCATCGTACATGGAGCTCTACAAGGGCCGACCTCGTCTCACCACGAATCCGTCGGATTCGACACCTTCGAATAACTCGCCGCACCCTCTGACCTCTCCCTTCCCCGCTCATCGCCCATAACATGCATATCCAGCGCGATAGGAACATCCGCATCCCATCTGCTCAGCTGCTCGCTAGTATGTAGAGCTCGAGGTCCGTGTTCGTGATATGTCCTGTCGAGCGCGACGAGGATGAAGATGATGAGCGGGTATATCGTCTGCGTCAGGTTTTCAGCGCATGCGCCACACGAGAGGACGAGAAGATGGAACGTACGGTCATCTGCGCCATCCCGGCGTTGAGATGGTCCACGGCGGTAATCTGGATGCTGTATGACAGGCTCTCGACTTGGAGGAAGGTGTGTGTTGCGATGGGCATGAAGAAGCTGACGCAGTAGAAGATCTGCGGGTCATGATCAGAGTCAACAAAGCGCTGATGGTGGCACATGTGGCGCACCCATATGCCAGTATAAACCAAGCCAGAGTCAACGAGAAGCTCCATGAACCTCTCGACGACCGTCCGCCGATCGCTTGTATGAGCGTGGTTCGCCAGCTGGCTCCTGAGCAACCTGAAAGTATCTCAGTCTCGGCAATGAGCAGACGTTCGCCGGCGGCCCTACCACACTTTGATTCCCACAAGCATCGTCGCGCACGCGTTACTAGCAAGGGATATGAACGCTGCCATGATCCCTAGGATCGTTTCGCTGAACACGGGCACGTTCTGTTGTACCAGGAACTTGTTCTGATAGCCATTGTTGTCTGCTGTCACGACGACATTCACGATGTTGAGCGCAAGCGTCACCAGCGCCAAGCCGACGGCAAAGACGAGTATCGGGCGTTTATTCTTCCATACGACGCACATCCTCCAGAGAACGATGGCATCGCCCATCACGGCCTGCATCGTTTGTGTCAGCGCGAGAAGGTGATTGACTGCGAGGGAGTGTACGCACGTTGAGAGTGAGGAGTACGACGAGTGCCGTGACCGGAGGCACGACGTCGTTGTCATTGCCACTCTGGTTGATGGCGTGCGCATCGGCAGTAAAGTACTGGACAGATACAGCCCAATGTGCCAGGGAGAAAGCATACATGACTGTTGCTACCGCTGGCACCAGTCCTGTTGCAAACGATAGTCTTCGTGTATGCAATTGTCTGCGAAGAACATCGAGACAGTGTACCAGTCGAGGGTTAAAGTGACTTACCGTAGCGTTGTCCATGCTGTCACTACGAAGAGGACCGTTACCAGTCCTGCCAAGTGAGATTAGTGATCATGAATCTGGCGGGTCGTGAGAGGATAGAAGTCGATGCATACCGAACAGGACCGTCTCCGTTACGATAGGCAGCAGATAAGTCCATGCATTCGCATAGTCCGTATGTATACTGAAGTCTTTGGAGTTTAATGTTGCGTCATCTGGTTCACCGAGAGCGATACCCAGAGCACTGAAGTATGAGAGGTGTTATCAGTTCCCAGTCGGGATTCCGCTGCAATGCATGGGGGAGCGCGCACCTTCCATCTAATAGCCTGTAGAGTTGATGTAGGGATAGACCCCAGTGCGTTATCACTGCTATGGATACCGCCCATTGGGACAGTATAAGTGGTATTCGGGCGTCCGACCGAAGTTTAGCGCTGGAAGAACCGTTCAGCATGCGCGTTCATTACAGCTGCTTGAATCTAACCTGATCAAGTACGATCCCAGAGGCACTGAGGCAAAAAGGACTCCTGTAGACATATATCGTCAGTGCCATGCCTTGTTACTATCCCTTTGTCAAGACTTACCGACAATGAAGCTCTCGAACAGCAGTGAAGGCACGATCGACGATGTGGTGTAATCATGCAGGGCATTCAGAACCTGTAGTTCCTGGGTATAGTTGTGCAAGGATTGTGGTAGTGAGGTTGCCATGATCAGCAAAGGCAGAAGGGAAGGAAAGCTTTCCAGTCGTATGCCCTATGCAGCCTTTGTAGCGATCGGAACGCTGTGCGGAGATGACTTTGATCGGCAACAATGTCTATTGAGCGGATGGATCCCATCAGTGCTAAGCCTTGCGAGAGGATACAGCGATGTGTGTGGAGGCTATGCAGGTAGCCTACAACGCATATCGCCTGCAGATCGGACAGGAGCAAGTCTGGAAGGCGGGAGTGATGGCGGGAGTGATGGCGGGAGCAATAGGCGAACTCCCGTGGCGACGTCGTCAGGCTCAGCCGAACACGTCGCACGCTCGCTCTGCACTGCCCACCCAATGCCCACCTTCGCACTACCGACAGGTGAACCGTCCAATTTCATTGAAGAGTAGCATCAATGGCAGGATCAGTCTTGAGAGCGGTTGGATACAAGAGATAAATACATGATAAGCACTTCACTCCGACGTTGGAGCGTCCAGTTCTGGCGGGATCTGGTAATACAATGGCTATGGTGGCACCGTCAGAATGCAGCACACACAGCGCAACGCAGGTCTAATGCAACGCACCGTGTTGAACACATGATAGAAATGCCCTCTCTTCCCCCCTTCCCTCTCGTTCCCGTAGTACTCCTGCGGGAACCAATGCTCGCGCGGCATGTCCTCCTTCCAAGACCTGATGTATCTCCTTTCGCGCTCCATGAGCCTCCGCGCACCATCTTCCTTAACTCTCCCAGCTCTTGGCACGGAGAACTGTCCGATCTGCAGCTCGGTATCCGTGATCGTCGACCGTGAGACGCGCGCGTAGGCTGTGCGGTGTAGACCGCGGTAGAAGATGTACTCGCACCAGCGGTCCCAGTCTTCGTCGTCGATGTCGTGGACACGTCCGTCGTTGACCATGATATCGTACGGCGCAGCTACAACATGGCATATACGTCAATACTCCACATCATAACGGAGAAATGAGTAAACGCACGACGCGATGCATGTGGCTTGGTGACCACGTATCCAAGGAAGACGACGGGGAACGCGCTACTACGCATGATCTTCGCCAGCGCCATCGCCTGCAACTCACGATCGAGCGGCGTCTCCTCTGTGCACACAAGCGTATCAGTGCCCAGGTTCAGACTCCTTGAGGTTCACACTACGCACCCTGTCCGTTGTGAGCGACCACAACAGTAACCTTCGCCCCATATACGTCCAGAACCGCCTCAATCGCAGGAGCAAGTTCACCATCCGGTGACGGTAGAAGGTGATGTTTACTCCAGAGGATTGGGAACTTGGAGAGAAGGACCGCGCCCCAGGTATGCTTGTTCGGTCCTGGTCCAATGTCAACGTAGTATCCCAGTTCACGCGCCATCACTCGCGTCCTATATAAGTCTCAGTTAGGGCTCATGGAGAAGAACGTCGAAGAGTGCTTGTGATACGCACAGGTCACGATTGCCATATACGGGCCGCTATAGACCACAACTTCAGCCGCCGCTCCAGACATGCGATACGTGAAAGACGTGGACATACATGGAGATCCGTCTCCAGCAGTCCTACAACCTCAAGCTGCATATCGCCGATGAGGTCTCGCATTCGCCTCTGACTATCCCGCCCGGCATCATCCAGACCAAAATGCACAGTCCATATACCAGCGTTGAACGTCCGCGCGCGAGCGTGCAGGGAGTGCGGAGCCGGTACCAAGCTGGGCTGGTAGAGAGGAGTGACTATCGCAGCGAGGGCGAGGATTGCAGCCAGACCCAATGTCCGCGCGCGAGTTCCAGAAGGTAGAGCTGGAAGGGGCTCGATTAAAGTCGTGGACTTGGTGATACCGCCAAGTAGGGAGCGCCAGTTGAATGAGGGAGCGAGCATGAGCATCTGAGCAGCGAGAACCCTATGAGTGTCCCTCATCACTCTATCACTCCCATAAGTTACATAGAGCAGCACTTACAGATCGGTGTGTTCTCGAAACGGCCCAGCGCCAGGTACGAACGCGTACGCGACCGTGAACGTCCCCGCAAAGAGGAAGACGACCCATACAACCCACGCGCCACCGAAGACTCTCGCTGCTCCTCTCGCACGCGCAGCGCGAGCCGCATTTGCCAGTATCATCGGGAACGAAGCTCCCAGGAGGACCACTTGCAGTAGAGCGCCAATGTATGCGGGCCAGCGGGAGGAGTATATGAGGAGGTACGATGAAGGGAGCGCGGTGACGAGGTAGAACAGCGGGTGCAATAGGATATCGGGCAGCGCACGCGTCACGGCGTAGTCGTTGTCGGTTGTCTTCTCCGTTCCATGACGGTTAGCGATAGTGATGAAGCACTCGGCCGAGAATACAGCAGGAAGTGCAGCGCCCACAGCCGAAGCCACGAACACGAGCGCGGCATGGGTGTGCGGATGCGGACCGGTCTTCGGACCGGCAAATCCGACCCAGGACCAGGCAACCAGTGTTGCGGGGTCTGAGAACCGTTCGTGCAAACCGTACAAAGAAGCGCCGAGCGCGAGGGTAGGTGCCAACCATTGTTCAGTCCGTCGATCTAAGGCCGGTGCAGATGCGGGTGGCGGTGGTGGTGACGATGCTTGACGTAATGCTTGCTCGACGAGGGCGAGCGCTCCGAGAGTGAGGAGTATTCGATGGTGACCGCCAGAGTTCTCGTCAACGATGGGCCACACTGCGGCATTTACGCTCACAGTTAGTGTGCATCGATGCTATATCTGACTAAGCGATGCTTACGTGGGTTATTCCCGTCGTTCAGATGCTTCGAAAGCGATGAAACAAGGAGTCCGAGGACACACACTGTTCATGAATCAGCTTCATGGCGGCGTCTCTCTAGCCACGAAGGGTGCTTACCGACTGCATGATACCCTACTCGAGGACTATCCCATTCACCAGCCAGTCTCAGACATGTAGCGATCGTGCCCGCCGCAATCGCCAACAGCCGTGATACGACACTTTCGCTTCTGTACGCTCCCAAGCACATGAGGCCGAAGGCAGATAGTCCCACTTGTGCATGTCGTGTTCCAACCCAGCGACGAATGATAGGAAGAGCGAGCAAGAAAGGAGACAGTGTCGCCAATGTCGTGAACTCGGGACCGGCGAGCGCAAGCTTCCATATGGAGAAGTAGAAGAGGCTGACAGGAAGAGCAGTGATGATCGTCCATGATACGTAGGCTAAGTAAGTCTCTCAGTATGCAAGCAAGGATTCATAGGGCGTACTGAGGCTCACCGAGATATACATCAGATACAAAGGAGGTGAATTCGCGGACTTGGGCTGTGAATGATAGTTCTGCAGCTGAGAAAGAGTCGACTATCTGGACAGTCACTGGCTGTGAAGGCGTCTCATTGGCTCTTCAAGAGTCGAGTGGGACAAAGGATCAAGACATCATGGTGAGCAACACTGTTTCATTCGAGACGGTGAATACGGCTGTACATTTCGTTCGCTTTGTCATTGCTGGGTATGGGCAGTGTTGCTCCGTCGGGTACAGTTATGGTGAGCTGAGTCCAGCCGAACGTGAGTGATTTACCACCGCATTGCTATTACATATGCGAACCTCGAGTTTGCTATCGTCAAAGAGCATCACTGATGTCGAGTCGTACGCAATGTCGAGGAAGATGAGGCTCCACTCGAAGAAGGCGTAGCGCGTATATGCTATAAAAAGGACTCAGCAAGAGGCATGATCTATCTGAGAGAAAACATACCACCAGGAACGCGATGCACCTTGTGCTGAACGTAGAAGTAGATCATGGGTACAAGACTGAGCCAAAACCTGGGCGGAGGGTTACTACCAATAGACCCGGCATATGATCAGTGCTTACGCAGAAGCGCTTATCAGTCTGGACATGAAGATCAGCTATGTAGCGCTGCCAATGCAAGGGACTGCCCTGACCGCCATTTGCGAGCTCGTCGCCCGGCGCTGTCGAGTCCGGCCCACATCCATGGTAAGTCGCAGACGATGTACAGAATCATCAGGAAGTCGTGCGTGTCGCCCGAGTCAGACGATGTTACAAAGACCCAGCCGCCGCACGATAGGGTGCGGATGATGCCGGTACATAGCAGGAGCAGAGAGCGCGAAGGTTGCGTAGCCCGCGTTATACAATAGGAGAGCAAGAGAACAGCAAAGCGAGGACCTACGGCAAGTCAGTGAGTGAGGTTCAGGATGCGCGTTGTTGTGAAGCCTTACCTGCGTTGAGAGCAATGAGAAGTTGAAAGATGTTGCGCTCTGGGTACCAGTCGCCGATTCTGGGAATGATGTTGTCTTGAGTTCAGAGTCTCTTAGACAGCTTCTGTACTCACGTTGCAGACACACTCGGGAACCATTCTTGAGGCCAACCAGCCACGCCATTCTTCACGATCTTCTTATAATGTAGAGTACAGCCAATGATGAGAGCACTGAGGAAAGCAGCGAGGGACAGTGCCGTATGTACACGCGCGAGGGTGGACGCGCGCACCGACGCGGTCATGATGGTACAAGGTGCCACAACAAGCAAGACAGCAGCAGAGCAGATGGTGGTACAGGTTCAAGCACGGGATGGTACCCCAGGACAACGGTAAGGGTCCCGAGACCGTTCACATCCGTGAATGGTGATGACAGGATCATTGACGAAGACGGGCGCTCAGGAGAACGCGTCGCGCGCGCATCTCGGCCGGGCCCCGGCGCTTGTGTGAGGATCATTCGGCGTGTCATTTTCCGCGGAGGTCCTCGACTCGAACCCGCGTCCTCGCGCGGACCTCCGATATTCCGACCTCCATCCGGACCGGTTATTTAGCTAGTTACCGTAGCCTGACAATATATAAGGAGCCCGTAGAGTATAGTTGAGGGGACTTTTTCCCCGACCCCGAATCTGAGTCTACATTCTGGTTCTGGTTGTGCGTGAGAAAGTTCTCGTGTAAGGATTAGTCTACGGACGAACCTTACAGCTTGACGCGGCGCGGCGTCTCTTCCTCGAGCGTCCATCATGGCGCCCGTCCCAGTCACCGTTTTCACCGGCTTCCTCGGCGCAGGAAAAACCAGTATCATTTTGAACCTATTACCACAACTACCGAAGGGCTACAAGGCCGTATTGTTGAAGAACGAATTCGGCGACGTGGAGGTCGATTCCCAGCTCGCGAAGCAGAGCAGTCTCACGGCTGTCAGCGAGATCCTGAATGGCTGCATGTGAGCCGACGCATTGTTTTCCGCTTACGGTCGGTTGAATGCCTCAAGAGGTGTTGTGTCTTGGTGGGACAGATGAAAACGGCGTTGCTAGAGATCCTCGGTGGGCGTCATACCTGTCAACCCGTTTTGATCTAGTACGTCTAACCCCATTTCAGAGAAATACTCCCCAGATCGGATTATCATCGAGTGCTCGTACGTACTTTGCATATGCTAACCGAGGAATCAATGCTGACCGCGTCCAGGGGATCCGCGTTTCCGGCAACTCTCGCGTTCCAGATTCGTGAGCTAGAGCGAGAGACGAACCGCGCACTAGCGCTCGATGCTATCGTTACGGTCATCGACGCAGAGAACTTCGTAGGGTACGAAGACACGAGTGTCACAGCGCGCATGCAAGCGCAATACACCGATCTCCTCGCCATCGTAGGTACGCCCTGCATACCGTTTTGTGCCGTCTATCTAACGTGATGTCTGCTTCACAGAATAAATGGGAGTCTATCTCGGAACGAGCTCTTGACGATGTACTGGAGCATCTCAATACACTCAATGAGCTCACGCCCAAAGTTCGCACGGCACACGCGACCCTCGACCCCAAGCTCATCTTCGGTCTGGACTCCAAACTCTTCTTGGATCCTGCGAGCATACCCGGTGCCGACTCATCGCATCATGAAGAAGTCGAGACGGCCACCGTATGGCGCGGCTCCAAGCCTGCTCATACCCATGATCATGCCCACGATCACGACCATAGTCATAGTCACGCCGACGATCACCATACATCCGATGCGCCTCCACTGGACGAACCCGTTGTCACTGCCGCCCTCGCGCCAATCTCGAAGGAGACGATCTACAGAGTCAAGGGCTTTGTCCGGCTTCCGACAGGTTTACGCATCCTGAACTGGGCTTTCGGTCGCTTTGAGCTCGTCGATCTAGCCGGAAGCGAAGATGATCAGGAGCTGGAGGGTGTACAGGTTCGGTTGACGGTCATGGGCGAGCGTGGGGAGGTCAAAAGGGCGGCTCGAGCGTTGGCGACCAGGTTAGGCGCCGTTATGACATAATGCGCGCTTGCAGTGGATCGCAGACTCGTTACTACACAACTTGAGCATGAATCAAGAAAAAGGTTTCCTGTCTCATGCTGCTTATCATGTGAATGAAATCAAAATCATATTCATGCGGTAACCAAGTACACTCAATATCAGTCCACACTCAATACGACGATCCAAGTGATGACAGACAACGCTCACACCGCGTTGCACAAACCGCGCGAAGACTGCCCCATCGTGGCAGGGGAGCAACGACACGCACTCAGCGAGCGAAGGCTACATGAAGGCCGGTCAACACTCTAGGCGCATGGCTGGGAGGAAAAGGGCTCACAAAATCCAGGGCGTACTTGCAGGAGTGGCACAACGGCCCCTTCTGATACATACGCAACTCCCAAGAGTATTACATCGTGATCGGTTATCATTCCTGGGGCTCGGGATCCTATTGAGATCCTCCAATGTCCAGGACTTGAGCCGGGGACCGGGCCGGTTTTCGTAGCTTCCTGTCAAGGAAACCATCAGATATATGTGTAATTGTTATGTAGTCGGCGTGTACGAACTATCATGAAGTTCCGAACACAATTGGCCACGACGTGCGCCAGGCGCGCGATTGGTATTGTCGTTGGGTCTTGCTTGTACGGATTCCAAGTCCAGAGACTCACGGGCCTCTTGCGGTATTTATATCCAGGCCACTATTGCAGATATGAGCTTCATGTAAACCATATCGGTCAAGTGCCATGATTCGACAACTCACCGCGATCTTGACCGCTACGACACGAGTCGGAGAACGACTGTAGAGTCGCTGCGGTGGCAAGAGCGTTCCCATATCGCGGGCCAAGGGCACGCCAACAGTGCCATTGGTCTGTACAAACCAGATCGGGAGTGCATCCAGAATTTCTAGCATAGCTTCCCTACGAAATCCGCCTTTGTACCACGGTAGGCACGGGTCGCTGAATGGAACTATAAGACTGGGGTCGGGTGCTCTTATGTCCATGATTACCCAGCGACGCCATCTCACTGCTTCTGGTATGTCGTCATCGCAGCTCCAGACGATATCCGACTCATCGAATCCGGCTTCCGTATATGCGAACATGAGGATAGCGTCCCGAGGTAGTCCATATCGTTCAGCGTTTACGGGCGTGCGGCCACGGTGTTGATAAGCCGAGACTAGGTAGTGATTGAAGTCCGGCAAAGGCAGAGCGCTCGAGTCCGCATGTTGCCAATTGCGGTACATCATCCGTAGAATGCGGTCGGCCACGATGTCGCTTGACCCAAGCACGAGCGAGAGCACCGAGTTCTGGTGCAAACCTTGAACGAAGTTCCGGGCCCAAGCGAGGTCGGCAGTGTGGTAGGGGTTGACAGACATTCGCGAGTAGGAGCGAGCCGGTGAAGGATGGCAACAGAGCCAATAATTCGCCTTAAGTACTTAGAAGGTGGTGTGGCCAGCATTGACCGTATACCGTAGGCGTCTCTAGGGGTCAAACAAAACAACTGCATCGCGGCGCGACCACTGCTGCGAAGGTGGGGACTATAAGGAGTTTGTAGCCTGTTGCATAACCATCAACACTGCCACGCCGGGCCGAGTGAAACCGTTGAGCGCTAAAGCATCGGCGACTGGCAGTAAGCCCGAGCTGACATACTTGAGTCCTGTGAGATGAGAGATAAAAACATCCATCCTATGAACAAGAGAATGTCACGGTGGATTTAAACGAGTTGTAGCTTGCTGCACAAAGAATAGCACCGCCGTCAAAGCTCTAGAAACGTATTGGGCTCAGGCTGACGCGCTTTTGATCTGAGCTTCGCATACCATCGTCTGCTAGACAATACGCGTCGGCAGTTTCGGGCGCCTCCTTCACAATTGCGAGATATCTATGGGCCGACAGTTATCTGTAGCACACAGCCCACCAATCCAAGCCTTCATTCGGGAAGGTTACCAGCGCCGGCCACCAGTAACGCCCAGTTTCGCGGTACCGAGAACGCCAAAGCTGAGTCCAATGGTCCTGTATAGCACCCAGCGGCCTCATATAGCTTCTCCGCTGAGTGAGTAATGACTGGGAGTCGCCCGAGTAGGTTCGGCCGTGAACATGATGGGCTGGCGGATAGATTGGGTCCCAGAGAGTTACACTTCCGACTCGCTCTGTGGAGAAGACATGCGTCTGAATCAGTCTCTATGACACTGATATGCTCATTAGACGAACATACGTAGGCGAACAGCCCCATTCCAGAATTTTCCGAGGCCATTCAGGAGGATCAATGGCCCCCGCAGAACCAGTCACATTCGGAACATATGCGTCTGTGGCGTAGATTCGACCTCAATCCTTCTTTTGAGAATGTCAGAGGGAGTGGGCACTCGATTGAAGCATTGTGGTCCAAAGGATATGCGTGTCCCTAGCATATCGTGAGATAAGATGGACAAAGTCGAGGAGATAGGCGTACCAACCAGTATCCTACACAGTATTGCTCAATCGGCCCTGCCTCATACTCCCAGCCCCCGTTTGCATCGATATTCGAGCAGCGTGCTGTGGCAATGGAGAGCAGGCATGAGTTTCCCTGCCGGAGTCGTGATGGAGGTGTGAAGTGAAGTTGCGAATCTTGCGATGCCCTTGGATCGTCGCGGGCTTCAGGCCGTGTGCTGCTTCTCAACCACCACCATCACCGTGGACAAACGCCACCTATGAGATTTACTCTGTGATGATACAAACCCTTCGGTCATCAATGCTATCAATAACAGTCATTGGGAACTTGAACGTAGCCTCTCGCTCCGCGTCATCAGGCGTCAACGTGCACAGGATATGTGCGCTGAATTGCTGCGTTCTCGCCATCTCGCTGCAGATATGCTGATGTTCATCACAACTTTAGGATCTGACGGTCCCTTGTCCACCTTGTCCACCGGTGCGGGTGGTGAAATACTGGGTTACGATAAAGCCAGAGACGATGGCGTGGCGTGTTGATAAGAGATTCGATGTATCGTACAAAAGGAGTACCCCTGTGAAGCTACGGGTGCAATTCATACATAGAGATGTGCACACGCAGAACTCGCATGATTCTTGAGCTCGGCTCCTGGCGGCGCAAGCCGTTACCGCTTCTGACATCTCAAGTATTGTAGTAGCCGCTGGGTCCGGGCTATATCGCGCGCTTTCATCAGTTCACATTCCTCTCCAAAGGATGGCAAACACATACAGAAGTGTAATCCCCTGGTACACTAGGCATGGGCATTGATGATGCCGCTCCCCTGCTAGAGTAAGAAGACTGAGGGTACGGTGGTTGAGAGTACGAGGGCGATCCAGGTATAGGTGGTGGCGGTGGTACCCTCGATTGCCCGTACTGGTAATCAATCGTATTCGGCGCAGGTGAGTAATATGAGGACGGCCGTTGACCAAATGGCCGTTGATCGTAAGGTTGTGGCGGCTGGAAGTGTTCCTCTCGATGCGGTGCCGATGCAAAAGAAGGGGACGACGGCTCAATCACTTGGGAGTACCGCTGATTGAACTGTTGAGCCGAAGGGCTAGGTAGAGCTTGTGGTAATGGATGTCTGGTCTGAGCCGTATTGACTCGACGAAGGTCCATATCCGGTCGCGAATTGCGGTTTGGGCGTGGAGGCAACGTGGTGTTGCGATTAAGCGCAGGATTCCGATCATATACGGAATTCGTTGCCTCGAGTCTAGAGCCGTAGCTGGAATCTGTACTTGGACCGGATACGGGTGGTAAAGGGGCATGGGGTGCCATCGATGGATTGGAAGGTATGGGGGCAGGGGCCAGCGCTATTGGGACGCTGGGTGGTTCCGCTGCAGCATGGATTGTAGGAACGTCTGCCAGAGCGCTGGTCTCGGGTGCAGGGTCGTCGACGACGGTATACGCAGGAGGGCTTTCGCCCGTCTCGACTGTCTGTTGCGTATATGACAAGACTGTCTTCACATTCTCCAGCGGCTCGATCTTCTCCTTGGGCACTTTACCAGTACGGCCGTCGCGAGTACGTCCTAGCCAATACTTGGAGTCGTACTCCCCGGTGACCACGATTTCGTTTGTTCTGACGAATATCAGCTCGGGCGGATCAGACTACAAGACCATTCATTAGCACAACGCATACGTATAGCCTTTGCACGAGATGGCTTACATCTCGATCTCGAGCTTTCTCGTGTTCAGCTACCGCACGAGCCTTGAACGGAAAATGAGTTGTCAGGACGTTAACAGCATCGGTGGTGCCGATTGACTTGGCAGGAGCAGCAGTACCGTCGCGTAGTCGAGAGAAGATTGAAGCGATCGTATTGAGTATACTGGCGGCTTCGTCGGAGTTCATGATGCCCTCCTTCCGTAGCAAGGAAACGTTCGTACGTATCTGCTCGAGTATCGCAGGGTGGTCCATGGTGGTTGGGGAGATGGATGTTCGGGAAGACAAGCGACGTGACGGATGCACAATATATATCAATTAAGCGCCGCATTGGACACAGCATCCCCACGTTCTTGCCTCACAAAGGAACGGAGCTAAGGGTAACGGCCCTCATCGAACTTCGACGAGAGTCAAAGCCAGCGATGTCAATGTGCGAGAGGCTTCGAGAAAGGCGCCGGCACTGTAAGCTATGACAACGGCGTCCTGAATAGGCGAAACGGATGCCATGCATGCGTGGGCGATGATTTAGGCGATACCCAAGTGCGTGTGTTCTCGTAGGTTTGTTTCGATCGTGGCTGTGCATCCATCTATGCAGGTACTCGGGGGTATGATGGATAGCCTTGTGCACAAGAAGAGTACTGTAGAGATTTGCGCACGCAGCGAGTACATCCAACGTTACATAATATAGACAGTCGGACCGCCGATCCGCTGATGTCCAAACCATGGTGGTTGAGACAAAGCTGTGCCGACGTGCGAGCGACCTCGGCGCCGCCGCGAAACCCAGCTTCAACCTAGTCCATCACGATCTCCTCTAGCAGCCTCTTGTATACAATGCCTGACCACGCTGCTCTCCTGGCGCACATCGTGGCGCAAACACGCCAGAACGTAGAGTTCCTGGTAGCCCAAGGAGAGCTTTCGCGACCCGACGGAAACGTGATCTTGAATAAGCTACCCACTGCAAGCGACATCTCTGTGCGCGAGCTTTCCGACAATACGCGGAGGATGGCATTGCCAGAGGCACCAGCGGCGCCATCAATACCATCGATGCCGGTCGTGAATAATGCCCGGTCGCCACCTCCGCCAGCTCCTACACGTCGCACCACGCAGGCGAGGACGCTTTGGGCGTACAACGAGGATGGGTCTGTGAGTACAATAAACATAATTGGCTCCTCGATTCTGTCGCTGACTTTCATTATCAGGAACCGAATGATCTGTCATTCCGCGCGGGCGACGTGATCGAGATCGTCGACGAGACCAACGCGGATTGGTGGACAGGTCGCTATAACGGGCGCGAAGGTCTATTCCCATCCAACTACGTCGAAAAGATACCATCTTCTTCGCCGCCCTCCTACCCGCCGCCGAACAACCGTACCTTCTCTGCCCCTGCTGGGCCACCATCCAACCAGAACTACAGTAATACTGGATACGCGTCGCCTCCGCCTCCGAACCCAGGGTATGCTGGTCCGCCGCCACCACAGCAGTATGGGGCTCCGGCGCCCTACCAGCAGTACCCCCAGCAGGTGGCACCTCCACCTCCTCAGCAACAGGTTGTACAAGAAGCACCGCAGCAGCAGAAGCCCAGTCGGTTTGGCGGTGGCGGGCTGGGGAACCTCCTTGCCACCAGTGCGGTTGGCGGTGTGGGTTTCGGAGCGGGTTCGGCCGTCGGTTCAGGCATTGTCAATGCCATCTTCTAGACTTGTCTCGTGCTACTATCTTCATTCTCGAGATTGTACTTACGTACGTCAGGTTGTGAGCTTCATTCACGGACATGACGCTGTTGGGCATCAGGGGAGATGTATCTATGGGATTCTGCGCATACCACTAGAATGACAATCTTCGTGTCGCCTTTGAACATATCCACTGTATTTGTGGTCAGCACCCTCTGGGATGGCCACATAGCTGAAACGACGATCAGGACTCATCCTCGCAGTGCATACCCGGATGAAGCCATACAGTCGAGCTACTATTCCTGGGACAAGGTCGCCATCATGCCGAAGAGCATACGCGTGCGATGTTTAGGGCGCTGATACAGCGTTTTGGTACGCGGAATTCACTCCGTGAAGGCCCCCATACCCGTATTTCGTGATGACCACTGACAACTTCGGCTATAAGTAAGATGTAAGTCCTGGTCCCGCCTCGCCAATCCCACATACCATGCCGGATAACTTAGCTCACATCGTCTCTCAGACCCGGCAGAACGTCGAACATCTCGTGGCCGAAGGACAACTCTCGCGATCGGACGGGAATGTCATCCTCAACAGACTCCCTACCGCCAGCGATGTATCTGTGCGAGCTCTGTCGGACAGTACGCGAAGGCTAGTGATATCTGGGAACTCCACTTCGCTATCTCGGATGCCAGCGGGATTCAACAACCGCTCCGCAACACCGCCGGCACCAGCGCCCACTAGACGCACTCAGCCAGCGAAGGCGCTATGGTCTTACAACGAAGATGGAGCGGTGAGTATCGATGATGAGATACCCATTCGTCCGTCGTTCATGTTCCTTTAGGAGCCGAACGACCTCTCATTTCGAGGTGGCGACATCATCGTGATTACAGACGAGACGAACGCGGACTGGTGGACAGGTCAACACAACGGCCGCGAGGGCCTCTTTCCCGCTAACTTCGTCGAGAAGATAACCCGTTCTTCGTCGTCACCCGCTCGGGCTGCTGCCAGTAGCCGTGCCATTCCCGCCCAAACCCCGACGCCACCCAGCAGCGCTGGATACGCATCTCCTCCCCCTCAAACCCCGGGGTACGGAGCTCCCCCACCTCAGGGATACGGAGGTCCACCTCCACCTCAAGCTTACGGCGGCCCGCCTCCCCCGCAGAACTACGGACCACCGGTGCAATATCAGCCATATCCTCCGCCGCAACCGCCGCCGCCTCAAGGGCAAGTCGTCGTAGTGGAGGCTCCCCAGCAACAGTCGCGCGGCTTCTTCAGTGGCGGAGGCGGTGGAGGCGGTAGTGGTTTCGGCAGTCTGTTGGCAACTTCGGCGGTCGGTGGTCTCGGGTTTGGCGTAGGCGCGGGCATCGCTGAAAACGTCGTCGACGCCATCTTTTGAACGTAGTCTAAACGAGATTGGAATCTTCGCTTCGCTTCAAGCACAGGATGTACGGATTCATCTGTGGCGGGGTTGGATCGGCGTACAGCGAGGGAAGTTCCGAGTTACTGGGGTTAGGGTTAGCGGGCATGACGGCGCGCGTGCGACCGTCGAGCGGCGTGCGTCGACGCGGGCGCCGGCCTTGGTCACGAACCGCGAGCACGGCGGTCACCCCCTTCGTCTCATACGACATAGCACACATTTGCATAGAATTGCCGGATACCCTTCTTTTGTCTCTATCTAGACTCCCGCTTCCTCCGCGTTACCTTATCGATTGCTTCGCATATGCCACCATTGCACTTGCTGTTCATTCTTTTCATCACTACGGTGGTGAAACGCACAAACGACTGCTGCCTTCTTGTGGCAGCGGGCATTTATGTTGCAGATGGCACGCATCCCAGGTTTTTCTGATCGGCGCTCTGACCAAGATTCCTAACGCCTGTTGTTCCCATTCCATCACATTCGATAGCCCGGCTGTACATCAGTGTCTTGTTCGTTCCAGGACCTTATAATCATTCGCGTGCACCACCCGCCCTTGCAACTTTACTTAACCTGCTATACCAAGCCCACCGAGCCATCATGGGAAAGAAGAAAGACAACGTTGACGAAGACGACGTCAACGTCAACGTCAACGACCTCGCGGCTACTACATACGCGAACATCGCACGACTGACTAGGATGGGCTACATCGCTCCTGACCACGCTAGGTGGGCGTTGGGCATACTTCCTCTGGAAAGGAAGGATAGGTTCCTGGGTTCCTGGGTACGCAGAGGTCTAAAGTATGGCAGCTCATCTCGGTGGACTGACTTTTCGTTTTACCGGCAGAAGCAGGATATGAGGGTACTAGATGTGGACAGCACCGACACAGTGAGGGTGCATAGGTTACCGTATGATTCTGAGAGGTGGCGCTGGGTCTGCCACAATGAGATGGCCGACGGCTGGGTATCACTCCACGACCTCCGATTCACAGCAGCGAATCCCGCGTCCCAAGACTCGGCGTCAAGTAGCAGGCGCACAAGATACGCCGAAGAGCCACCCGCTCCTACGGCCACCCGCGGCAAACGTGGAAAGCACAGAGCTCCATCCCAGGACACTAGCGTCGACTCTTTCTCAGATGCAAGGTATCATCTACGCCACCAGCCCGCCGAACTCGCAGGGACAGAGAATCGGTTCAAGGACCCTCCTTCCTTGGAAGAGTACCCGAGGAATGCAGCCTCGTACTACCAGTCGTCGCGATATCACTTTGTTCCAGAGGGATGCATCGACAAGTCCGGTACTGGATGTCGGAGAGAGGTGCGATCATCTGGATAGGCCGCCGTGACAGAGTACTGAAGACAGCTCTGTCGTAGGCTGATATTGCCCACGGTCGTCTCGAGCAGCGAAGACACGCGCAACAGTCCAGACAGAGCGATAGGCGCCATCGCAAGCGTACAAGATTTGAAGACGACGAACAGCCTGTGGACGGTGACCCTCCTCGGAGCCGCAAGAAACGCATCGAGTCCGGAGATGACACCGCCGAAAGCGAGGCTGCACATAGCCTTTTGCAGCTGAAAAGCTGAGGCGCGACGATTGTGATTGGCAGGAACCTATGCATACTGGAGTTCGGCTAGCGCTCAGGGCATTGAGACTCGGGGAAGACTACCAGGCGAATACCAAGGACTCAACGGATCTGCACGAACATTGAGGGAGTGTATGTGTACAAGTGAAAACAAGACTAGGATACTGGATATGTGATGGCGTATTGTTGTACAAGATGATAGTTGATACACTAGGCGTATTTTCCGGATTACATGCCATCGATACAGATAGGGGTGAACTTCTTTCATGATCGTACATCTTCTGTTTTGATCTACGCGAACGTCGGCGTGTCGAAGGTACCCTCCGGGTCTGAAAGGAGCATCAGAATCGGAGATCGGAGGTAGAGCGATCGGAGAACATACCCTTGCCGTTCTCGAGGATGAACTCCTTGTCCTTCGCCACAGCATGCAAGTACTCAGCGGCGCGGAGCTGAGCGATGATCTGCACCTTCGGGTTGTGAAGCGCGCCACCACGAACAGCCTCCGCCGCAATGTGATAACGATCGGTATGATTGCTGAGCATCATGTCGAACGGACTCGTCGTCGTACCCTCCTCACGATAACCCTCGATCTTGAAACGGCCGAGGTTCGGGCGACCGAAGAGCAAGCCGCGAAGCTCAATCGGGTAGCCGTGGTAGTTGACGATGACGGGGCGGTCAGCGGTGAAGAGCGCGTCGAAGTCGTTGTCTTGTAATGCATGAGGATGCGAGGCATACGGTCCGAGGATCATCAAGTCGGTGACGTTGACAATGCGGACGCGCAAGTCGGGGCACGTCTTGCGGAGCAATGCGGCGGCGGCGATGACCTCGAAAGTGACTTCTACGCCGATACCGACGAGAACACTACACATGATTGTCAGTTATGGATGCTCGACGATGTGAGGGAATCAAACGTACACGTCAGGGTTGACACCTTGCTCCGTTGACGCGAACTTCCACACGCTAGCACCTGCGATGCAGTGCGCATCGGCCTCCTCGGCAGAGAGCCAGACGGGCGTGGGCTGTTTCGAACCGACCATCAAGTTAACGTAGTTCTTCGCGCGAAGGCAGTGTGCAACCGTCGAGAGGAAGCAGTTCGCATCGGGTGGCAGGTACACACGCGCCGCCTCCGGACGGAGGTTAAGAACCGAACCTGGAGCCAGCGAGTCAGAGAAGGTGTCCAAGAAGGTAAAGATCTGTGCGAAGGACTCACCGATGAAGGCCGGGTTCTGGTGCGAGAAGCCGTTATGCTCCTGGCGAGTCCAGGTGGACGTCTCAATGTAGTTCAAGCTACCGACGGGCTGGCGCCACGTCGTCTCGCGACCCATCTTGACGAACTTACTGTACTGGACCATCATAGTAGCGACGATACCCAGGAACGCTTCGTAACTGGGGAACAAGCCTATCAAGATGTAAGCGATCGGACTACGGACAGGCAGAAGACGAGTATTACCAGTACGGCCAGTGAGCGTGTAACCCTGGAGCATACCCTGGCAGGTATGCTCCGAGAGGATCTCAACGACACGACCGCCTTGCCCGCGGCTCGCCTTATCCCACTGCATGTTGCGGCCAGAGTCGCGCAGAACGGCATCGAGCTTGTTCGAGACGAGCTCATCGGGCGAGAAAAGACGGAAGCTCTTGGGGTTGCGCTCGATCACATCGTGCAAGAACTCGCCGACGACCTTCATGCAGCTCTGTTGCGAGCCCTTCTCCACGGCTGAGCGTTCCCAATGCGGTACGTCAAGCGGGATATAGCCGCCATTCGCCTCGACACGCTGACCGAGCTTCTTTGCGTTCGACTCGGGAACAATGGAGAGTATCTCCTGCGTCGGCTCGCCAGTCTCGGTGAAAAGCTCCTTGGGCTTGTAGGAGTTGAGCCATTGGCCAAGGGCGGAGAGTTGTTCGTGGTTCGACTTCGCCTCGGGCAGTGGTACTTGATGCGAGTGGAAAGAGCCTTCGATGAGCTCGCCGTGGAAGGACTTCGGGCCACCCCAACCCTTGGGCGTGCGCATAATGAGGACTGGCCAGCGGGGCTTAACGATGGGGTTCCCCGAGCGTGCGGCGTGTTGGATCTTCTTGATCTCGGTGACGGCCCATTCCATAGACGCGGCAAGATCTGCGTCGATGTTGTCAAGGTCCTCGACGAAGCGTACTTGGTATCCGTAACCGCTGAGAAGGACATCAGCAAGGGCAATGAGCGTGGGAAAAAAAGCTCGCACATACGTGAAGAGAGCAAGCATCTCCTTGTCGTCCATCGTGCCGTAGATGGTACGCTCGGAGATCTTGAAGCCGTTGACGTGCACGATGGGGATGACAGCACCGGACTCTTTGGGGTCGATGTACTTGTAGCCATGCCACGCGCTATGGTCGATGTTAGAGATGCAGGGAACCCGCGGATGTTCAGTCGACGTACGTAGCTGTAGGGCCAGTCTCTGCCTCGCCGTCACCGACAACGCAAGCCACAATGAGGTCGGGCTTATCCATAACGGTACCGAATGCGACACTCAATGCGTAGCCGAGCTCGCCACCTTCGTGGACGGCACCAGGGGTTTCGGCATTGACGTGACTGATAAGATGAGATGCGTTAGATAAGATTCCCCGGATTCGAAGTGCTTCGACAGACCTGGGGAAGCCACCGGGAACAGAGAAGGCGTAGATGAGCTTCTCAAGACCAGCCTTATCCCGGGTGTAGTCGGGCATGAATGGTGCGAGCGAGTTCTCTAGCCAGAGGCAAGAGAGGATGGCCGGTGCGCCATGGCCAGGACCAACGATATATAAGGCGTCGAGATCAAGCTTGCGGATGAGGCGGTTAAGGTGCGTGTAGACGAGGATAAGGCCGGGACAGGTTCCCCAGTGTCCTAGCAAGCGGTTCTTGATATCATCAGGTGATAAGGGGCGCTCGAGAAGTGCATTATCCTTGAGGAAGATCATCGCTGAAGAAGAAGCATTAGCTACATTGTGTGTAGCATCGAAGTGCGAGAAAGCTTACCTGCGGCGATGTAGTTTGCGGCGCGACGGAAATTCTGAATGGCCTTCAACTCCTCGGGAGAGAGAACGCCATTGAGATCGAGTTTGACGCTGAGGCTCAGGAGCTCGTCAGGCACTGGGGAAAACCGATGTTCAGCGAGATGTCGTATAGACTAGATGAAGATGTTCACGCACAGAGCGACGCATCGGGAGGCGGGTTCGGCCCGTCGAGTTCTTGAGCAGGCATGTTAGATGGGGTGGAAGTTGTAGAGTAGGGAAGTATGGATTGCAGGTACGGAGCGCGACGGTGGCACCGTCGTGTTTTATACCGTGTGCTTACCCTGCGCATGTGAGTGAGCCATTGCAACTGTCCGGAGAAGTACGGCTATTGGCGGCGGCCGAGACTGGGGCGAGAGGTCTCAGATGCAGAGGGGGCGGAACAGGGAGGATCCCGTGGTCAATTATCGGCGTCCAGGCACTTCGAGGCGATATCTATACAGGATCTAAAGCAGGTCCTGTTTATTCGCTGGCTACTGAGTTCTGAGTGCCGGCCGGTAATGAGAGTGTGCTGTTGCGGTCGAAATCCTGCTTCAGCGTTGAAGTAGTTGGTCGCAGCGTCATGCCGCGTCATAGATTGCGCTGTCGTTTGGCCTGCCTGCGCTGTAGGCAGCCATTGCACCACCGCTATAGATAACTCCCATTCGTTCTAAGGAACACACATGCGTGCGCGGAAGATCTTTGAGGGTACACGGTGCACAGTGGCGTTGCCTGGCGTAGGCCGCGGAAGGCCGGACCAGTGGTGGGCTAATCCAACCTGCGCCGGGACGGTCACCGCGGGGCGGCTTCCCCACGTTCGTGCGCGCTGTGTTGGCGCTGCGAGCCTCCTTGGCTTGCTCTTGGCCACCATGCACTCGCTCAGGCGTCTCGAAAACCGTACGCGCGCATCTCTTTGTGGCGAGCAACTATGCCTATGCGGGAACCTGAACTAAGACCGACTCCTGAACATCATGCGTGACATGGCGCAGATGACGCAGGTTGCGGCGCCGTACGGGTATAATACTCTCCGACGGATATCGACCAGTGCGGTCCTTCCTCTCGTGCTACCAATACACATTCGCGAGAAGTATACTATCACGCGGTATACTGCGACTATAGACGAGTAAGGCCTCGGTAAGTCTCGACTCGTCAGCTGCCTCTGTTGATCGGACAAGAGCCGCCTTGAGAGGCTACGACTGGCTACGACCGCTCTACATACGCCGTGACTGAGAGGCTGTGGCTCCGGTCAAACACAGTGATCGGATCAATGCATACCTCTAGCAAGTTCTGACTGGGCTGGACGAAGCCTCGCTCACGACTATTGCAGACCTCAATACACCCAGCCTTTACTTCAGCCGCCCGTCTTGTCAGCTGAAAACACTTCCGCCGTACCTTGAGAAGCCGTCTGAAGGTCTATAACACCGGCGCGGTAACCCCCACATCAGATTTCTAGCTCTTCAACTACAACATACGACATGGCTGAACGCCCCGCTCCTCGCTCCGGCCTGATTCTCTCAGTCAATGCGGGGTCTTCATCACTAAAGATATCCGTCTACCGCCTCTCTCCGCCCGGAACGTTCGGAGAGCCAGTTCAACTTCTCATTGACGCATCGCTATCCTCTATCAGCAAAGATGCCACGTTCTCGTTCTCTGCGGCCGACGAAAGCATCAAAGCCGAGTCCTGCAAGAACGAACCGGCGAAGGACGTGAACGACCACACTACAGGTTTCGCTTACTTCCTCGATCATCTCAAGCAGGCGGCGGGCATAGACCGCGAGAAGATAGTTCACGTCTGCCACCGTATCGTGCACGGTGGGAGATATCACACGCCTATCCTGATCACCGAGCAAGCGTATCACCACCTCGAGCGTCTTTCCGACCTCGCACCATTGCAAGTCGCGCTGCTAATCAGACACCGCTGTCACTGACAATCTTTTCCAGACACAACGGCGCAGCTCTCTCGGTGGTCCATGCCTGCATTGACGCTTTGCCGCATGCAAACTCTATCGCATACTTTGACACGGCGTTCCACCACCACATCCCGCCCCACGTCGCTTCATATGCGATCGACCAGACTATCGCGCGCAAGAAAGGCTTGCGCAAATACGGCTTCCACGGGTTGAGCTGTACGTGCACCTGTCGCCGTCGCCGGAGCCTAAGCTAACCGCCGGTAGATGCATATGTACTCAGAGCTGTTTCGCAGTACTTGAAGAAGGTTAGCTCTTCCTACTTTTCTGTACGATCCTGCGTCGACACCCTTGACAGGATAAAGAAGACACTTCCCTCATCGTTTTGCATCTCGGATCCGGAGCCTCCGCCTGCGCCATCTATCACGGTCATTCACGCGATACGTCCATGGGTCTAACTCCCGCATCTGGCCTACCGGGCGCAACACGCGCCGGTGCGATCGATCCGACCCTCATCTTTCACTACACCCACAAAGCCGGGAAGATCACCCACTCTAAAGCGGGCATGCGCGACGTCGGCATCACCGAAGCCGAAGAAATCTTAAACAAGCGCTCTGGGTGGAACGCGCTAGCTGGTACCACGAACTTCGCCGACATCGTCAAGCGCCGTGAGGAGGACGAAGGCGCCGCACTTGCCTTCGATCTCTTCGTCGACCGGATACTCGACTTTGTTGGCGCGTACTTCTTGAAGCTTGGTGGGCAGGTCGACGCGCTAGTGTTTTCCGGTGGTATTGGAGAGCGCTCGGTTGAGTTGCGTGAGACTGTTGCGCAGCGATGCGAGTGCCTTGGGTTCGGGTTGGATGCGGAAAGGAATAAGGGCGTGGATGATGCTGAGGGAAGTGTCATACCGATAGGCGAGAAGCTATTGGTTTGTCGCACGGATGAGCAGGCAGGTCTGTCTCTGCGCGGCTGGCCACTATACTCACTTCTCCTCAGATCCAGATGGCGCGGGAGTGCGCGCTCGACATCAGGTTCTGGGAAAACCCGTAATGTGACCAGCGAAATCGAAGATGAGAAACTGTTTCTACAGTGTACTCTGTACCGTTACCTTTTTGAGTGTATTTAGTACTGTTCTATTTCACAATGTACGCAAGTCCATGCAGTACTTGCCCGCGGACTCCAACCTTCAAGTTGCTTCACTGGCAGACACGCCCGCCTCATTCCTGGCCTTACACCATACCATTGGTCTCTCCCGGCAAAATGCTCCATGTGTAGACGTACGATACGAGCGAGTCAGTTGCAAGCAGCCTAGATAGTTCTGTCCGCAGTAACCAGTTCGCCACATCGGGCGAGCTTCGGCGATCTTGCGTCGCGCGGCGGCAATTCCCGAAGCTTCGGGCGTCTTCTACGCGTCCTCCGCCTGTTCTCGACCACCATGTCGCGCTTGCGCCGAGCTCTCGAAAGCTCTGTCGGTTTCGTTTCTTTCGTATACAATGACGCATTGCATGCCGCCTGTATCGCGAACATTCTGCTCGCGCAGGTATAAATACAGGGTCCATCGGGCTCGCCGTTCTTCAGCATAATTCACATTCACCTTCGCGCTCACCCACTTGAACACAAACACTCTACGCTTCTACCACAATGTCGCTCACCCACTTCTTCTACGAGCCTTTCTACTCCCTTTCCGACTTTGATCGTCTCTTTGACGAGGCGTTCCAAGCGCGCAATGGCTCCAGCCGCTCAGGCCAAGTCGCGCGCCAGAACTCGTCTCTGAGCGCCCTACGCCCCAAGTATGTCATTTCCCTATATTCTCCACCTCAAGCCGCCGTACTTACGGTTTATCTCAGGATGGACGTTCACGAAGACAAGGAGAAGAACGTCGTGACTGCGATGTTCGAGCTCCCGGGCCTCAAGAAGGAGGATGTCAGCATCGACGTGCAGAATTCGGTTCTCACTGTCTCCGGCGAGACCAAGGTCGATGAGACGAAGGAGCAGGACGGCTACGCCGTACGCGAACGCCGCTTTGGCAAGTTCTCGCGCTCTATTCCTGTGCCGCAGGGTATCAAGGAGGAGGAGATCAAGGCGTCGCTTGACAATGGCGTGCTGAGCGTGAGCTTCCCGCGCACGGCACCTGAGGCTCAGCCAAAGAAGATCTCCGTCGCATAAAGCCTTGAAACCTGCTCTTCTCTTGCTGTCGGGATTGTCGTCTGGTCTTAGAATGGAAGTCGTGTTGTTTTGGCGCATGATGTCGTAGTGTACTTCGTGTTTTGTTTTGTTCTGTTTTGCTTAGCTTCCGCACATTGCTTTCAATTGTTATGTTTCCTTCTTCTCTCGCATGAGCAGTCGTGACAGGAACAGGTTGTGTAGCCTCTGGGGGCACTCAAAAGTCGCGAGCGATACCGACGGGCCGCCCAGGCGTGCGTCTACCACGATCATGTGAGTTAGTTAAGTACAAGTGTCGACCGCAACGGCCGTAAAAATGGGCTTGCCGATGTACGCTGCAGAGATCGGCACCGATGGCCGACGCGTCGGCCGTTGACAATGCGGGTCCCGCCGGCAACGCCGCGGACTCGCTTTGCCTCTGACGACCATGGTCACTACTTCGAGCTCACGCCTTCCCCATGCACTCACATGCGTGCACTGCAACTCGGCTTAGTATGTATATATTGCTTCAGACCCCTGAGGGCGCACGCTCGATGCTTGCTTCCACCGCCGTGAAGCTACTGTATGAGAAATATCCCATGTCTTGAAGTGTAGACTGGTGGGCGATGATGCGGATTCTGCCTTCCGGCGGTGTATCTCCACATCTATAGAGGCCACAGAATGCGACAATCATATGCGTTGACCTTCAGCGCCTAATGGGATTGGCCGGTGCCACGCGCGCGCTCTCAGCTTCTCATACGATGCTCACCCGCCGATACTGCAGAGATTCCCCTGAACCAAGCTATCGATGCTTCTCGTCGCATCGACTGGAGTGGATATAGGAGAAGTGCTGCTGTAACAGCGACCACTGGCTCTCCTAGTACATCGAGGAAGTCAAGGAAGAAGTTCCCGGTAAGAACCTCAGAAGTCGCGACGGCGCGCGCTCGGAAGTGCTCACTCTCACAGGTCAGGTCCGCCTTCTAAGAAGCGCGCGACATTGGCCTGTGCGGATTGGCATACAGTACAGCAGCACAAAGGCGCCATATACCTGCTCGATATGTACCTGCGAGCCTTCACCGCCACAGCCCTCAAGCGCGCGTCTTCGAACATGTTGAACTCCCTTCTGAGGCGCTCGCTCTCGGGATGATATGGCATCCAGCGCTCGATGCGGCGCGTCAAAGCCTGCAAGCGCTCAAGGTGCCACACACAGTTCGCGCTACCCGGCCCACCTTTGAACAGTCAAGCTAGCACACTGCCTACTGCGCTCGCTCCTATGTCATATGTAGGACTAGGAAACGCACATGTCCCCGCCACAAGCGCTCAATCGATGTGCAAAGTCTATGCGAGTTGCAGCACAAGGAGGAAGAAGCACGACCACAGAGGCTTTGCAGATCCCGACGGTTATCGGCTCTACGAAGACGCGCTAGCGCTGCCTCATGCTTGGTCTACACCATCTGCAGACGCTGACTGGGCGTTCGAGGACGTATGTGTGCTAGATCATGGACGCAGTGTTCAATGTTGGGTGGCAGTTCCGTGCGTAGGCCGCGGAACGTACGGACTCGGGTGCACTATCACGATGTAGAAGGAGTTATCATTCTACGAGTTTCGAACTCTGTGTAGCGCAGAGAGACGAGGATGTGCATGCATACGTGTTGTCACTCAACAAAGACCGAAACCAGGCTCAATAGTTAAGTGACTGATACAGAAGTCGAGTAGCAAGGCATATCGCAATCATTGTAGTCCTCGACGCAGACTATAAGCCATCGTAGTAAGTACAAACAACAAGCACATACACCACACCACACAAACACGTTCCACCTCATCCATCTAGTCGAGCGTCTACGCGCGCCACACACAGGCGCTCCGACGACCAGAAGACGCGGATATGAAGCGCCCCATCCAAATCAAGCATCCCAAGCGCCCGCCCGAACGCCGGCGCCAAACGGCTCCATCCCACCTAGCCAGGTCCTATGCCCAACGGCCAATCCGCGCACCTGCCCCAGATGCCCAAATGCACAGCGTTCCTGAACGATCGAGCGCGCGCCTGTGCTAGCGCCGGGGTATAAGAATGCGAGTGGTGCCGACGCGCGCGGTACATGCAGTTCTCGCTCTTCATTTCTTCATTTCTGTCCTGCTTCTTCCAGCTGTACCGGGTTCGGCGGCCAGATGTTCGGGGATCTGCGGCTTCTTCTGGATTACTATTCAGTTTCTTGAGTCGGGTGATTCGGTCGCGGTGCGTGGTCTGAGTATATATAGGAGAGAATCGCGGTCTGATGAGGTCTGGTCTGGTCTGGGGAACGATGTGCACGGAGGAAGGAGAAAAATGATACAGAGGGGAGAGGAAAGCATAGGTGCGTAGCAAAGCTGGATCGAAAACGGAGGTTGATAAAGCGAAGCGAGCAGAGCAAGGCGAAGAAGCATATACAAGCGAGAGCGAAAAGCCGAGTGTGTGTATCCCAAGGAAATCGAGAGGTGTGTTCGAAGCGATCTCGACGCTAAACGAGTAAGAGCGTCTCCCCGCCGCCGAGTTCGTACACGACGCCGCGCCAGGAGACCTCTTCTTGTCCCGCATCGCGCCGTTGCCAAACGAGCTCCATCACTCTTCTCGCCTCGTCGCAGTTCCCGACGCCTTCGTCCCGCTCGCGATCAAGACGCTGCAAGACTATCTCCCGCTCCCATGCATCGTCCGTCAGGCATCCCGTCAGACATATACCGAACACAACGCTCCGGAGCACGCTGCTCGCCAGCGCACTCCTAGTAGCCGGAATAGCATTCAGCGCTGTGATAGCCTCCTGGACACCTTGACGTATCTCGGGCACACGCGGTTTGTCTCCAGACACCGTCGCGTGCAAATACACCTTGGCCGTCGCACGGAAGATGTTGGCCGTGAGCCGTCTACGTATACGCAGTTCCTCGGCCGGAGTTGGCGGCATGCCTGCCAACGCGCTCGACGGAAGCACCGGACTCCGCGCGCCGAGTAAAGAAGCCTGTATGCGGTGCGCACGCTCAACGAGCTCGGGGATGCTCAACGCTCCCCGTCCCCTCTGCGAATCGCGCCAAGCGGCCAAGGTAGCCGTCTCAGCGAGCGCGAGCGCGGTACTATTATCCGCGCCCATTACATTCAGCATGCTTATTTCATCCGCGTTTCCACCGCCCAGAGGCGACGGCCCGATGTACGCTTGCTGAGTCGGACCAGGCGCCCACAGGTCGCGATACGACTGCAAGAACCGCGGCGCCTGGCCGCGCGTAGTGCTCGCGAGAATGTCAAACCAGAATGTGGTCTTGATCACGAATCTCTGACTGCTCGTCGCCGCACGTAAAACGGCGGCGGGATTTCCCGGTGCCCGTGCGAGCGCCGCTGCGACGAAGTCTGCTGCGACGTTCAGGAATTGGCCCCATGCTCCGCGACCGCCGCGGAACAGGAAGGCTGAAACGACGAGAAGACCGGCGAGAGCCTCTTGCTCCGTATAATGTGCCAGCCCCGCTTGCGTCTTCTGGAGCGTGAGGCAGATCCGAGCATACGTGGAGTTGTCCTCAGATGTACTGCCGGAGGTGATGAGGGCTGCGGCGTTATTGGTGTTTCGCCGGAGAGATTGTTGATGGAGCGAGGCGAGCAGGCAGACGGCGTCCCGCACTGGTGCGGAATGCTGTATCGTCCTGACGATGAAATCCTGTATGGAGGCGTCGGCGAGGAGGTATTGTCGGTACAGCACGTGTGTTAGATAATGCTGGACCAATCCATTCTGGGCGTCCGTCACTTGCGGGAAGACATTTACGCTTAGAGATTGAGGGATGACCGCCGTCGCGTAAGTTATGGCTGCGGGAACGTCGTAACTCGCGCCCGCGTACGGCCCTGTGAGCTCGTCTTCGTCCACGACGTAGGTTGTCGAGTACGATGCCGGTAATGTCGATGCGAAGACTAACTGGGGCTCGACGAGCTTGGTGGAATACAGGGCAGTAGACGATGATGGATTACCATGCCCTGCAAGAAAACACGGGCGTTGAGTACAAACTATACACACAAGGATACACATAGCGAAATGCAAGTGGCAACAGACGGGGGAGGAGCAAAAGCAGTTGGGACGACGAACGAGGAGCAGCGGGAGCAGCGATGTGGATACAGTTCACGAATAGCGATACGGGGACGATTTGACGATGGAGGATGACAGATGATGATGCGAGTGGTGGGAAAGCTGGGAGGGAGGGGGAAGTGATAGTGAAGCGTAGGCGTTGTACGAGTACGAGTCGGGGTCCTGTTTGATGTAGACCTTCGACGCACCGTAGCCGTCGGCCACCGCGCCGGACGACGGCGGGGGCATCTGAAGCGAGTGATAGGCCTGGGAGACCGAGGACGACTGGGTTCGGTACCGATCCTGGGATGGCGGTGCCGACGGGGGTGGCGAATCGCTCGATTCGGACGACTGCAGGTCGTTGTCGGATACGAGCGTGAGTGACATCTGGGCTTCGTCGGCGCGTCCGTTTGTACCAGAATGGCCCTTGATCATGCCCTGCGCGGCGAGGAACTCTTTGATCTTCTCGCGGAAGACGCCGACATTGTTGTTCTCCTTTCCAAATCGGATCCCAAGTCAGCGACACGCCACACGACGGCTGACAGCTTCCATGACGATACCTTTAGCCATTCGGGCCGCTTCTGTCCAAAGCCAAGGCACTGCAGGCGTAATCGGACGCACGTCGCGCACCGTCCCTTGTCGTCCTGCGCTTCGTCGCATTTCTGTGTAACATTGTCCCCCGCATCAGTCCAGCGTCTTTCGCCACAGCTCCACCTAGTATACGCACCTTGCGCCGTATGCGGCACGTGTAGCAGCCGGACTTGGCGCGCACGGAGCCCTTTGCCTTGGGCGGACCGCGCTTGCTGGGCGCCTTGGACATGGATAGTGGCGGCGAGTGTGTTTGTGCGTGCGGAGACGCGGGGGACAGCGAGGGAGACCGAGTGGCCATGGCGAATTGTTGGCAAAAGTATTACAGAGTATACACAGCCTGGCCCCCCGGCCGTGGTGGCCGCTTGCGAGCTTATAACCGCCCAAGCCTGCGAAAGCTTTGAATACCCTTCAATCCCATCTGTCA
>UWZB01000790.1:159120-214052 GCA_900536885.1 Peniophora sp. CBMAI 1063 | reverse complement strand
CCCGCCGTGACTGATGGACCCCGGCCACCGCTTTCCGCACGAACGCTCTCGGGGTTTCATGTCCGCGCCTATCGGGAGTTGTCCAAAGTCCTGGGTCCTGGTTCTCTAAACTACACACGCTGCTGATGCTACACTCCAGACGCCGCGTCCCTCTCTCCCCGCCGTGCCAGCAGCGCCCGCACGGCGCTAACCCAGCGTATCTCCTCCTCCTCGCTCGGTGCACTCAGCACCAGCGCACGCTTCGTAGTGACAACTTTGAATACGTGCGCGCCCCCACCCCCCTCCAGACCCTCCCCTCCACCCTCGTATTCGTATTCGAACGCGTCCAGAACCTGCGACAGTGCGATCTGCCTGTGCGGTTTGCTCTCCTGCGGGATCGGGTTAGATAGATGGTCCTACAGCCGATGCAGCGTGATTCTGGAACGCAGAACATGACAAGTATAGAAACAGAGTTGTCAACACTCGGAAAGGGCCCGCGAGAATTCGCCGGCGCTTGATAGATGCAGATGAGGCGAATACCTCCCCGAGTAGCATTGACTCTGCTCCTTCCTCGTCGCGAACAGACGCATCCGAAGCCATGATGAAAGGGAGAAGAATATACACTCACCATGTGGCTCGCGCTGTACATGAGCTTCTCGCCATTGAGCACGAAATATCGTTTGCGCCAGATCTTGCGCTTCTGCCCGCACTTCATCAAATATCCCGACACCAACGTTCGCGCAGGGTCGGCTAGTCCAGCTGCCGCGCCAGGCGACGCTCCCGCCCCAGTCCCTGCGGCGAACGCGCGCCGTGTTCGCGGACTCGCATCCTCGCTCTCGCTGCTCGTCAATCCGTGCATCCCCTGTCCGCCACTTGCACGTCGTGGCGTGATGGGGATAGGGATAGGCACGCTCGCCCGTTCTGGGCTTGACGTAGGTGCCAAACTGAGCAACTCCTCCCTCGCCTGCTTTATCGCCGCACACCACTCTGTTGCCTCGTTCGCCGTCGCAGCCTTGAGGTAGTATGTTCTCGTCGCCGTGACCAGCCCAAATGTGTGCGTATGCCGACGCAGCGAGACGGGGGTGCAGGAATGTACGTCTGCGAGATCGAGCAGGCGATGAAGCTCGTACTCCGCACTCGATGCATAGTAGGCGATGTGTGCGCTCCTGAGCACGAACCACCGACGACGCCAAGCCTTTGGTCGCCGCTCGCCCTTCTTCCATAGATATCCTGATCGCAAGTCCTTCTCGTTCTCAGCCGCGCCCGTTCCTGAAAGCCCGCGTGTACCCGCCCGCCACTCGCTTCCTTGTTCATGCTCATCGCCTTCTTCCTCCTCCGGCGCCAAGCCCTCTCCGTCCTCGTCCTCATCGTCCAATGCCTCCTCGTCATCCGTCAACGGTGGTCCCTTCGCCAACCGCCTCCTCTCCGCAATTGCACCAAGCGCAGGCGCACCAGGCGAGCGCGAAAGAGAAGACGGTATCTCTCCAGTATCTGATTCATACAGATGCGCATCAGAGTCGCGGTCGTCGAAGAGTGCGCCTGATGGTGCGGGCGAGATCTGTGCGTAAGGGATGTCAGATACATGAATTCGGATTAGAGCAATGTGGCGTAAGGAGATGTGGTAAAGGTTCAATACGTACCTTTGGTCGCACTACAGAATGTATAGACAGTTTCCTCGTCACCTCCTGCGGCGTAGGTGGCGCCGCCGGTGCGCTATCCAGTCCCGTCGCCATAACGCGTGTTCAATCCAAGATACAGTACAGATTCCAATTGTGATTGAGTTCCTTCAGCCCCAAGAAGACTTCTTTCCTAATTGTTGTTGTGTCGGTCGCAGTCTGAGCCTATTCAAGTGTACGCGTCGCAGATCTTTCGTTGAGCTGTCAAGTAGAGGGCAGATCAGGGTAGAGTCAAAGAAGACGATCAGACGGGGCGCTGTCAAGCTCGGAGTCGGTGGGCGTGGCGGGGTCGCACGATGCACGTGACGCATAACCACAACCGCTGCTGTTGATCGTGACGAGCTCAACCCGATCGACGACGTTGCTTGCGCCCTGGGCACGATCGGTGCGAAGCTCAATGGCGTATGCCGGTTCTCAGAACCGCAAAAGGAGCGTGCGCCGATGCGCTGCAGTTTCGCATGCACCTCGAGGCCCATGTCAATGCAAAAACGGCCGTTTCGTTCACACTGGTACAACTACACCAGCCTCTCATCTGGACGTCTTCGAGATCCGCACTCATCGCCGAGAAAGCCCACTCCAGCTCGACAGAACACAGAACATCAGATCCATCTTATCGCTACACAAGAAACCTGCTGCGTGCGCAGGAAAATGAAAGGTAAACATGGATAGGTACGGCACCGCGGGTACCTCTTAGCGCGCGCGCCAACGCGCCGCTCCCCGCCCCGATTTCAACTCCGACAGCCGTTCCGCAGTCGCCCGCCGACATCCTCTTTAGGCAGTGCGGGGCCCGAGGACGCGCATCCCATCGTCCGGGGTCCTTCCGCGCTCGACCACACTTTAAGCGCCCCCTGTGACAGAGCGCTCGATGGTGACCACACTCAACTCATCCTCGGATGATGATTCATGGTGGTGCTTTTCGGCGCTCGTCGGCAAAGTGGCGGTAGCGCGCGCTTGCTAAGGACGTAGGGGGTGTTGGGTCTCTTGATAATACGGGCGTGGGCGCGGCTCTGGCGCTTATACGCGGAAGTGCGGGGAAAGAGCCTGTGTTGGGTTATGTGGCCGGGCGCCTAAGCTGACGATGCCTGTGACACTGTGGGCGACCCGCTAGTGAACAGTACTGCGGGCTGCGGTTCTTTCGAGCGAGATAGCCAATGTCATAGAGTAAGTATCCGCGTTGCTCGTCGCGCATCCCTGGATGCTCGCCAACTCCACCGGCGACCAACCGGTGTCTATGACTACACACGATGTGGTCGCGTCTCAGGCGCGGGCGTCCCTTGCACGCATGCCCACTTCGTGTTGTCGACATCGCGTTCTCCGCCTCGAAGTCACGTATGCATTGTACGCAGTTCCAGGCCGATGCGGCCCTATCCTGCCGGTCATACGGCAAAGCATTGAATGCATACCCAGGCAGTATCCTGCCGCCCGCGCGCGTTCCGGATGAGAGGTGGGCGCTCCGAGGGGGAACGAACTTCTTCGCGACGGCGCTCCGATACCTTCCAGCTTGGATTGGAGTGTGTGACGGTTCTTGTGGCGGCAGGGCCGATTTGACGGGAAAATCGGGAATCAGGATACGATTGCGGCTTCAGAAGCTTGAGAGACATGAAATCGAAGGACGACTCGAGCCTCTGCCGGGGCCTGGAAGATGTTGACGATACGCTATGGGGCGCGAGAAGCACACCTGAAGCACTTTTGATAGCGGTCCACGGCTGCAACGCGGCGCACCGAGCTCGGCAGCGTGACCCTATACCTTGCAGCATACTCAAAGTCCGGTCCAATGCACAGTCAGCTGCAGCGTCGACGGGACCCGGTCGAGTACAAGGCCGCCGACGAGCTTAGCACCAAGCCCGTCTCTCGAAACAGCAGTCGCAGATTCGCAGTTGGAAGTCAGATGTCCGTGTATTTCCTCCATTCTAGATTCCCGCACAGACAGCGCGATCGGGCTTTTGCCTGCTTGCCGAACGTCAGCTGGCAGTCAACGCTGGACTACAACGCTACCCCAGTTAGCCCTCCTGACATGCATACTCGTAATGCTTTTCTTGAACAGGAACAAGCAGCACGCCCGGCGTCTCCGCGCTCGCCGGCGTCAGACGTGCCCAGGCTCGAAGATCGTGCCGATTCATGGCAGAGTGACAGGCGCGGGGCTTTGGAAGAAGCGAGGAATGTATGCGCATGAAGGCGTGCTTGTAGGTCCACGCGAATATAGAGTAATAGGACACGCCGCACCCGCTCGTCCGCTCAACATTCGCATAGCGTATCGAGCCACACTGTCAGCTCGCCATACAATAGCTCTCGCATCCCTGCAATACAGCTGGAGGGAAGGGCGGTACCGGGACCAGAAGGTGGACAAGCTTGAGGCAACCTTCGCTGCAAACCCCATATGGGCGATTCAGCTCAGAATTAGACCGCCGCATTGACAGAGGTGCACACACGAGGATAACAGCTCATGACGATGAGACTGTGGGTCCAGGAAAGTCTACAGTCCCTTCGTGATGCAGAGATGCGTTGTCGCTGTTTGCGTTCTCGGCGGGGCGCCCGGTGACGACGACGACGTACAGTGCAACAAAGATCGTCTTGATGAGAAACCTCGGAGTCGGAGTCGGCGGAGGGTTCGTACGCGGTCAACTTCTTCCGCTCGCCCATCTCTGTATTCAGCACCTTCACACATACACCGAGGGAGCCATGCCGCGACTTGTGCGGTCAGCTTTGCCGTACAGATTCGTGAGCTCTCGGCCTGCGAAGGATCCCTGAAACCAAGAGACCCACTCGAGATCCTGCACAAGCTTGAGCATTAGCTGCGCGCGAGGTGATAGAGCTCAGTCGACCATGCATGGGGTTGGGGACAGATTGAACTCTGGAATTTCGGATGATGATGATGAGCTGTGGGACGCGGTTTGAGCAGATAGGGGCATTACGCCCCGGCGCTTCTGGAGGAACGAGATTGAACTTCTGCGTCCGAACCTCCAGCGGTGCACGTTCACTTCAATAAATGCGCGTTTGTACGCTTCTAGCCAGGCTACATCACGCCAGCTCATGCGGGCTTGGGCTCACCGGAATGAGCACGGCGGCCCCGTGGATGATAATGTCTCCATTTAACCCCCCGAGCGAGACCGAGGATGGCTTAGTCGTAGCTGGAGTGTCTGAAGACGGCGACGTGCGGCAACCTGCCCGTCTTCTCGAGCCCCTGGGGGATGCGAGTGTATTGTATCTTCGTAGCTGCGGAACAGCCTAGCATGACCTTACTCGCGATGCGATCCCTGCGCCCACAGCCTCGATGCAGCGGCGCAGACACACATGCGGGCGTGACGGGCCCGGGATGGCCGTGACGATGGACAACATGTATGGCAGGCCCAAGAGAAGGGAGAAGGCTCCCCGAATCCAGCTTGAACAACTCTATGCGGTTTCGTCTCGGAAGCCTGGCGGAACTCTGCCAACGCGGACCTGTGCATCTCCCGCCCCATCCTGCCTACAAACCCTCCCGCCTTTTCACGACACCTTCCCGCTTTCTCGCTCGCGACGGTACACGCTCCGGAGTGGCCTTGCGCGGGAGGATTGCAGAGAGACGCCCGTGCGGCCTAGGCGACGAGGAGACCTCGTGCCTGCGCGTGCCCACGGGGCTTATCGAGATGAGCGGCAAGCGCGGAAGATAGAGCCCGCGAGATGCGCCGGATTGGGAAGGACGTGGGGAATCAGGGGCACGGCGGGCGCTAATGACGGTGTTGTATGATGCACGGGTACGCGTGCGACCAACACGAAGTCGAAGACGGGGAAGGACTTCGGGAGTGCATGGAAGGGCGAAGCTGAGGGCGACGGAGCGGAGGCTAGACGCGCTGGTTATGGGCGGCTGTCTTCTGCTCGGCACGGATGCGAGACTCGGAGAGTCAGGCTGCGCGTGCGGGCGAGAGGTAAAGCGTGCTCGTCGTGCCAAGTCAAAGGGAGCGAGACAAAGGTATCCAGTCATCCTGAACGAGTTCGCCGTCGTTCGAGGCACATCATCAGCTGCATGTGCTCGCTCATCGCAGTTGTGCGGTGTGCCCGGGCCGTATGTGGAGACAGGACGAGAATGTTCATATTCAGGACGAAGTAATCTGCTTTGGAAGAATCAAGGTGTGCACCACAAGAAAAGAACAAGGTCCGTTCAGCTGCGGTATGTTCGCCGTTCAAGGTTCTGTTTCGACGTCTGCTACTGCACGTAGCTGGACAACGAACAACGCCAGTTTGACGTTGTCGCTGTTCGCGGGGCAGAAGTACCGTCGGGGGACTCGGAACGAGCATGTCACCGCGTATCCGTACAATAGAGTCGACGGGCGTAGGAACCGTATTGCCGAACGTAAAAACGGGAGATGAATGGGATGGCTCGCACAGTCATAGTGTCTTCTGACGTGGAGGTATTTCGCGACTTCACTCACGTCGACTGCGCAAAGATACTTTGCCTCTGGACAGCGATGCGTCCAGGCGGACGTTTGGTGCAAAGCGTCTTGGGCTTGGCTGAAGCGCGGGCAATTCGAACCATGGCGCACGTGAAATTGCCTAATTGGGGCAGATAACGATCATCGCGTCGTCATCGTCATCCCCAGAGTCGGAGTCTCCGCTTCGAACTACACGCATCGTCAAGCGACTTGCATCTCTACCACCATCATCATGTCTCAAGGAAAGTTTGACAAGGCCGTTAGCATCGTCCAGAGCCTCCCTAAGGACGGCCCGATCAAGCCATCGCAAGATGATCAGCTCTACGTACGTCGTACGGTTCATCTCAGCCGGATATGGCGGTAACTGACGACGATCTTCGTAGTTCTACGCCCGTTACAAGCAGGGTATGTCCATACGTAGCATATGCGCGGCTAGATCCTGACGATGAATCGTCGTCAGCGACGATTGGTGATGTCAACACCGCTCGCCCAGGCATGCTCGACTTCGTTGGCAAGGCCAAATGGTGCGTCTTGCTCGCCGCGGGGCTGTTATCTTCAGCTGACCATCCTATCAAGGGATGCGTGGAAGAAGCTCGAGGGGACCTCGAAGGAGACGGCCCAGGAGGAGTACGTGAAGAAGCTCATCGAAGTACGTCGCCTCTGCCACTAGTGGCTGTTTTTCTCGTCTAACAACATCATAGGTGCTCGAGGCTGCTGGAAACGAGGAGTCGAAGAAGTACATCGCCGAGATCGAGGCTGCATGAGCGGAGTCGCCGAAGGGCCTACGAATGCCTTTGAAATCGATACCTGTACTTGTATTACCCCAACGCGATCTTTCGTACGTTCTGCATACTGCCTGGATTGCCGCAGATATGCCTTTCATTCAGTAACGCACGCCTCGTCTCGAGACCAGTCAAGGTGGAAAGAGTCTCAATGACAGCGAGAGTCGACGCAGACGGTGCCATCATTCTCTATAGCTCGCTCAGACTGCGCTCTCAGATGGTGTCTTGTTCATGTTGGACGTATCGCGCAGACCATCTAGGCCTACACACAGAGATATGTGTCGGGCGCCTCTCTCGGCATCGACGATCGGATGAATGGCGCTATGTCCGGAAGAAGCATCATGGCGCTTGTTTGGGCGATCTGCGGGGTAGTAGTATATGAAGACGCCCATATACGACTTCTTGCGCTCTGGCGCTTTGCCTGGCGGTCCATGTAGGTGCACAAAGTCTTCGGCAGCGAGAGGGCGAGAATGCGACAGAGAGACATGGATGCCGCAGCTGCAGTTGTACCAACCGGCCCGGGGGACCTCGTTGTCCCATACATTCGCTATATGTACGCGTCACAGCGACCCTTTTCGTGCGGCCTCGCTGACTGGTGGTCCTGGTCTTGTGCATCCGTTTTCCGTCCAGTCTTCCGAGAAGACAAATCGAGTGCGAATCAAGCACCGTTTACGTCTGAACAGTTGCTCTCCCATGTGCCTGTGCTCGCTACCTATTGCGATCCCGTACCAATCGTGGATCTACTGCCGTCTGCTGATACCTTGTACAGCTCTTGATACCACTTCGAGCCCTATGCCCTTGAGCACGTTCAAGGGCGACGTAGAGGGCCCTTCCATTCCACCCTACAGGCCTTCATCTCGTACCCGGCCGAACAGTTCAACACCCGCTATCGACAAAGCTATCCGTACTGTATGTGAAC
The DNA here is from genome assembly GCA_900536885.1 of Peniophora sp. CBMAI 1063. Taxonomy (NCBI): domain Eukaryota; kingdom Fungi; phylum Basidiomycota; class Agaricomycetes; order Russulales; family Peniophoraceae; genus Peniophora; species Peniophora sp. CBMAI 1063. The sequence continues at coordinate 206,290 of UWZB01000790.1, read as the reverse complement.
ACTCGCAAATCTGGACCCACTCCTCGAGGACCCACATCAGCGTAGCGCCCGCCACAGTGATGCACGATAGGTGGCCTCCCCGGGCGCTTCCCACCGCCCGCTTCCCGGGTGCGGGGCCTGCGAGCGGTTACGGGGTCTGCTGCGCGCCTCCGTCATAATTGACCGCTCTGGATGGCCCAAAGCTCTGCGCCTTCCTTTTCTCGACGCGTCTGCCACGCCTGGGACACGACGCGCCGCGCTCGGTTGCGCCGCTCGCCGCATTTCAAAGTCACTTCCACCATACTCCGTCGGGCCCAATGTACCACCCGACGGGCGCTTCAGTCTTCTGGACAATCTTTGACTGTGCGGGCCAAGGTCAGGCGGGCTGGGGTCTTGCGGTCTTAGCACGACGGCGAGCTCAAGTCTTCTCGTAGCGTGATCATGAGCTGGAGTCTTCCGGCTGGGCACTTCTTTGCGACTGCGAACAGCACAAGAGTTTCTTACGACTAATACCGTAGAAGTGGAGCCGGGACGGTTGCTGTGAACCCGCAAAGCGAGTGTTATGCGGTCGCTCTGGTTATAGAGTCGGCCTTGTGTACGTCCGTGAGTGTGGGCTCATTTGGGAACATCCCGAATGGGGACTCGGCGCGGGCGGCTTGCCGCGCTCACTCAGCTAAGTGGTAAGTAGCACAGAGGGCCATCTCGGAGTTGTGGCCGGCTCCTGCAGTATTGTGCCATGGTATCACCTTCTTCCACACTGGGTCATCGTTGCTCATGTGTTCAACAAGATCGTGGCCTGTCTGCTCAGCTGTTCAGCGTACTGAATTACCGTATGCATCTAGAATGGCATGAGGCGTACAGGGCCCGCGCGGTCTCCTCGAGCCGCATTGGTCGCCGTTCTGTATAAGCATAGGTGGCATTTCAGGGATGACCCTGCGCCAAGGGTGAGGACAGGGTCTAGGACGTGCGTGCAATTCATACAAGACTTGCTAGAAGGCTTCGATGAGCAGCACGTTGTCCTTGGAAGACACGGATGTAGGACTCGGCCACAGCACGAGACTGGTATCGTGTCTGGACTATCTTTGAAAGATCTTACAGCTGCGGCCGGTCGCGCACGGAGTAGTGCCGCTCCACTGAATCGAGTTGCCTGAATAATACCTTCGTGGGGCTCTGGTCATGCATGCCTTTTGTTCCTACCTCGCTGATGAGCGTGTGCCGAACCCGAACATGCCAGAGGAACCCACCTAGTAGTACAGCCTATCACGCCACCACTTCAGCTTCTCCCGCGACTTGGAGTTGCGATCTCGGCGGAAGGCACTCTCGGAGAGCTACAGGCCGTTTCATACCGCCGCCTTCGAACCTCACCCCACTACAGCTCGAGCATCCGTCAAGAAGCGTGTCCATGACCTTGTATTCAGATTGTACACGTAGAGGCGAGAAGCCGGACGTCACAGGTAATCAGAGATCGGATTACTGCGGGAATACTCTCATGGCACGACCTGAGGGCGATCGTAGTCATTGGACGACGAGGACTGTCAGGCAGAAGCAGAGAAGCACGCACGAGAAGCACATACGTGCATCTTGCTATTCCGTCCTACATGAATTGTCAGTCACGCTCTCGGGGTTGCGCGTGGTCGAATACACCTTACACCATTGCTGACGAGTCGAACGATGCCCTTAGTCACTTCAGCGATCGCCGCTGTGGCCGATTACTGTTCTCAGTCTGTTCTCCTCAGCTGGCATTGTGCGGTCAAGAAGTCGTAGAAGCGGTCGGGCGCCCAAATCTCCGCCGCATACAGTCCAGAAGCGGACAAGACACATGTTGACTTCGTCCTTGTGCCAGATGAATGAACAAGTGAACAGCGGAAGCGCCGAACGTCGGCAGGCGTGTTTGTGGCTCTTAAGCATGCAAACCGGTCTGATGGCCGACATAGACGCTGAGAAACTCGTTGTGATCGACATTGGTGAGCAAGTGGAGTTGGAGAAGGTGAACGAGGACCGAGGCGAAAGCACAGGGAAAGACAATGCACTCCTCTCAAGTTCATCTCGGCGTCAGGAAGCATCCGAAGGTAGAGTATGTGATAGACGCCCATTTCATTCAATGGACGGGCCTTGCTTGCATACAACAGGCGCCCGAGCACTCTCCTGGCTTCGAGGGGTAACAATGGGCGGAGCGAGTAAGACAGGGCTCGAGCAAAAGCGACGACCCCCACGTGATTGATGTGACCGTCACGCGCTTAACGCGGGCGGGCAGTATTTTGGAGTATTCTCCCTCGTTCCGCCCCTCCCTAGCCCAGAATCTCTCTCATACATACGCGTAGAAAATGCGCGGAGGATGACGGTTTCAGATTTTCTAAATTCGAACTCGTCATCTAGTTACTCGGGCATCTGTTCAGCGGCCCATCGGCGTTTATCCGCACGACGCGACCACAGCGTGCCTCAGCGCGGCGACACGGAGTCCGTTCACATTTGTCTCCCCCATTTTCCTGCACTGACCAGGTCTTACTTGCCAGGTTCGAGCGCCAAACATTGCGCTTCATGTTCGCGTATCGCTTTGGTCTCAATGGAAGCCAGTCGGCGTTGACGGCGAAGAAATACCGGGGCCTACGATAAGCTAACTTACGCGGGGAGTTGAAGGCAGCAAATCGCGCTTAATTTCAGACTTTCGGGTATGACGTAACTGTAGTACAGAGCTATTGTGCTGAGACTCATTGACATGGTATACAATGTGGTGCCCATGAGATCTAACCACCAACGAGTGTCGCCGCGCTGAGGCACGCTGTGGTCGCGTCGTGCGGATAAACGCCGATGGGCCGCTGAACAGATGCCCGAGTAACTAGATGACGAGTTCGAATTTAGAAAATCTGAAACCGTCATCCTCCGCGCATTTTCTACGCGTATGTATGAGAGAGATTCTGGGCTAGGGAGGGGCGGAACGAGGGAGAATACTCCAAAATACTGCCCGCCCGCGTTAAGCGCGTGACGGTCACATCAATCACGTGGGGGTCGTCGCTTTTGCTCCAGCCCTGTCTTACTTTCATACGAGTGCTGCGGTGCCAACTTTTCGGGAGCGAATATCTGAAAGGCTTGCGGAGAAGTGCGAAGCCAAAACGCGGCGGAGGTATAACCTCGCCGTGTTTCTGCTCTGGAAACGAGGAAGACATACTATGTGATCCTCGGATGAGCCGACATAGGCACAACCACTCAGGGAAGTGCCATTGAACCTGCCCGTGTAAGTGCAAGTTGATTCGCCAATAAGCATTCTTGGGCGTATACGAGCATCCGGCGGTAGATCCGGTCTCCGATGCCTTGAGCCTGAGCCAATGGTCGCAGTGTTCAGCGAGCATTGGGGGGCGCGTTCGGCGACATCCAAGAGATACCCAGGACAGGACAACCCACCGGATAACCTGACCTCTTTGTCGCGCACATCTCGGGCTGACATGCCCGCTCAACTTCATTTGCGTCCAAGTTGGTGGATCGCGCTTGCCTCACGGCTGCATGACTTGCCTGGTGGGGATGGTTGTTGAGGATTCGCAGTTTCAGTGTCATAGAAGATATACTTACTCACTGATACAGTACGGCCCATTTCGACGCTAAGCGTCGGTTCAGTCAGACCGGTTAGGATGCGCAGCGTCAGATGTACCCTATCAACTCCTGTGTGAGTGGGGGCATCGGTGATAGAGACGATTGGTCGTGCGTACCTTACAGTACAAAAACTGCTGACTTGATCAACTCTCAGTGGCTGACATTGCCCGGTAGCCTCGATAAGAGGTATAGAGTGCTATTCAGGAAAGACATACCATAAGTGACCAAGTACACGGACTTCGAGATCCGTTGATATAGATGCATACAGTTGTTGACCCACTTCCTATTGGAGCACGCACGGCGGGATGAGAGATATGGTGGAAGGATAGCCGTACAACGATGCATCTCGGTCTTTTACCCGGCGTACATGTCAGAGGCCTGACAGTAGCTCATTGGCGTCTTCCCGACATGCAATCTCACCATAGGCGCACTGTGGCCATTGCTGAGCGAGTGTATCTCACACTCTCAAGGGCATCCGGGTCTGAACCGTTTAGCAGTAGTCGACGCGCGTTGTAATCTTCAACTTGCACTCCAATTGAGTAGGTATAGGCGGGCATGAGATGTACATCATATACGAGTAGAGCCACACCCGTACACGACGTTATATCAGGCCACAGTCCAGCTTGTGCACAATGCGGTACGCGAGACGTTATACGCGATGTAGATTCGACTTGATGGGTAGCGACACTGAACTGCCTTGTCAAGGATAGAGTAACAAGCAGAATGGAGCAAGGAAAGATGGTCAATATTTGGATCGTCAATTTTCCCCGTGTGGCTCCAGCGCGCGATATCGACGACGTCAGCGCGCCCACAGCGATCAGAGGTGCCTCGTGCCCGAATGTTTATCTGAACGCTTGTGCTTAACGGTCCCTTGTCATAGACAAGGGCTAGGACTCAGACGACGATGGCCAGCAAAGAAGATGATGGAGGGAGGAAGCAACTTGGCAGGAAAGGCAGGGGTCTGGACCGGCGGGAGCGCGTGGTTCGGCCAGGGACGGCTCAGCACAGGGAGCGCCAACGCTTCCTCCACAGTTCCACTCGCTCCTGCTCCTTCGCCCACGGCCTCTCTTGACTTCATTATTTACGATCCTCACGACAACAAACTCTGAATCACACCACGACCTCGACCGCTGCATGCTACACTAGTCTACCTTCTCTTCCTTCGCTCACTTTGAACGCACGCAGCGCAGGTGCGTCAGTTGTGGTGCTATCGCGACGCGAATTCCTGCTGAAATATATTGCAGTATGCGACGGTCGCTCGCGCTTGCCACATTCTTGTATATCCCCACCTCGACATATGCCTATACAGCTGTACCAAGGTGTGTACTCTGTATTTCCCGGCCTCCCTCTTCGTGGCTATCTGGGATTCGCGAGTTGTATCTTAGCGCCCGAACCACATACGCATAGGGCATACCGGCGGTAACTTGAAGGGCGAAGCACGGTGCTGTCAAGTCGCGATGCATGTCTGCAGATCAGTGCCTACGACGCCGAGGTCCCCTCGGGTAGACGGGTAGACGGCACTCATACCCCACCGGAGAGTGCTCCGGAATGTCATACTGGTTGTGCAAGCCGTATCTCACATCCGGTATCGCATCGCCTTGCGCTCGTCCATCTAGACCTTCTCTGCTGCTATCCTCAGTTGCGCCCATGTCCCTGTGACAGAGCTGCGCACCGACTTCCTCGTCGCGATTCCGTGTCTTCTATGCCTCGTGTGGCTCAAGCTGTCAATCAATGTACTCACGCTTCACCTCAGATGGGCGCAAGCCGCCGCTGTATCATCAAACTCGCTTTACATCTACGGAGGCCATACGGATCAGTACAACAGCTTCACGTACGATAACGCGCCGTGGAATAACGACCTCCTATACCTCAACTTGGGAACATCCTGGGATCCAAATTCACCACCGTGGGCTGTCATAGGCGGTTCGAATAACGCCACATCACCCGCATACGGACCTGGACTCGCGTGGAGTACTCTCTCGACGTTTGCGGATAGCCAATTCCTCCTATTCGGCGGTCAGGCGGGTCCGCTTTCGGACATTGTCTTACAAGACAACAACGACTCTGCCGTGTTGATCAACGTCTGGAATCGCTACAAGCCGAGCCTCACCAATGAGTCAAGTTCATGGGCTGGCGAACCCCAACGCCGTATGCGCCATTCTACCGCAACAGTTGGCGGGAAGGTGTACATTGTTGGTGGAGAACGCGCCGATGGCTCCACGAACGGCTTCAGCGATCACTACGTCTTCGATCCCACAGGGCCCTCCTTCACTCTCCTCCCTACCGACGGCGCCCCTCCAGATATCTACGGGCACGCTACGCTCTTACTTCCGGATGGCCGCATCATCGTACTGGGTGGTTGGCACCAAAGTCAAGGGTCGTTCGTCTCGTTCAGCCAAGTCTCGCTGTTTGACCCTTCCAATAACTCATGGACGATGGCCAACGTCGACTCGAGCAACCTCCCTGACGGTCGTCTCGGCTTCTGCGCTGCTGCATTGCCCGACGGTCGTATCATCATCCATGGTGGAGGCAATTCTGGCTCTGGCTTCGGCGATACCTTCTCGGATGGTTGGATACTCGACACTACGCAGTCTCCCATGAAGTGGGAGGCCGTCCAGCCACTCTCCGCACTCGGTGCTCGTAGAGATCACTTTTGCGTGACCATCGGCTCGGACGTGCTCATTGGCTACGGTATGTACGCTGGGCTTGCATATCGCAACTTAAGGCTGACGATAACTCGATAGGCTACAGCAGCAATGGTCCCGCAGATGCCAACATGCATATCTACGACCCCAACGGAAGCTCCTTTGTCTCGACATACGTACCTCAAACCACTGCAGCATCGTCCACGCAAATCACCGTTCCGCCGACAGTTCCAACAAGCGGGTCGGGCAGTGGTGGTGGTGGTAGTGGCACCGGGAACACGTCCGGTGCTGCTGGGGCTACTGGTAGCGGAGGTACGGCGAGCAGAACGTCAGGAGGTGCCTCGCCATCGAGCACGAGCGGGAGTGGTGGAGGAAACGGCGGCGGGAACGGTGGTGGGAACGGCGGCGGAAATGGGAATGGAGGTGGAGGGAATGGCAACGGCGGAGGTGGAAATGGCGGCGATGGAGGTGGCGGTGATGGCGTCGCAGGAGATGCTGCCCGAAAGAGAACGACGGCCATCGTCATCGGCGTCGTACTCGGTATACTTGCGCTCGTCGCCGGCGCCGGCGCCGCTTACTGGTACCACCGTCGTCGCCGTCTGGCGTCAGAGACCGCTTTCACACCTCTGGGCGGCGAAGACGATGACAACGCGGCGCATGCCATTCCCGTTGTCGGTGCGAACGAGTACTCGGAGAAGGGTCCTCGTCTTCTCAACGCTGTACCTCTCTTTGGCTTCGCCGACCGCAATCGTCAGCAACGTGTGAACCGCGGACCCAGGAGAGACATGCTTGCCGATGAGGATCGCTCGTTTAACTCAGGAAGTGGTGGCTGGAGCTTCACAGGATGGGGACGTGGCGGATCTGGCTCTGCGCGTAGCAGCAGATTGTCGCGCGATGGCAGCGATGGCAGTTCCTGGAGCTGGTCGAATACGGCCACAAGTCGCACTTCGAGTGTTCGTTCGGCGCTCGCTGCGCTCGGTCTCGGCGCCGTCGCCGCCCGTGGTGGTAGCAGCCGCAGATCGCAACGGATGCCCAGTGAGAAGGGCCCCCGCGATCCTTACAGCGATGAGGCGGCTCTTATGGCAGAGGATCTCGCAGAGGAGGATATCCAGCGACCACGAGGAGGTGCTCCAGGACCGTCAGGATATATGTATAGCGACCCATTCGCCGACTCGAGCGCCGCAGAGCGAGGAGAGATCGACGTACTACATGATGCCGGGCTCGACTCTGATGCCGAGGACCTCCACGACGTGCATGTCGTTCGCAACGCTCCCCATCCCGCTCTACGAACCGCGTTACCTCCGACTGCCGACTTCGTACCTATGAGCCCACTTGTCGAGCAGGCATCGCGCCATTCGTTCTCCAGTTCTTCGCAGGCACATTCGTCTCAGCAGCATACCACCAGCTCCGGGTCTCACGGCCTTACGCTCAATCCATACGACTCGATCAGCTCGGGCTCGCATTCGAACTCAGCAGGGCCACACAGTCCACGGCCGAGCTCTATTCTGGACCCGAGTCCTTCACCTGCTGGCGCTGCAGGGAACGTACGCCGCTCAGGCACCTGGTGGAGTCGGCTGGCAGAGTCATCATTGCTACCCAAGCGACGGGCATCGGATGCGTCAAACCGTAGCTCGGCTCCAGGTTTTGTCAACGACTTCCGTGACCCTAATCCCTTACCGCGTACGGCGTTGCATCCTATTACCGAAGGTTCGCAGCAGTCATCTCCGGACTCTCCGCGAGGCAGTCGACATTGCGGAAGCTCGGGCGAAGAGCGTGTCAAGGGCATCCTCGGGAAGATCGGCCATGGCAAGAGCGTCAGCTCGATCCAGACCGCGAATAGCGAGACGATTGAACGTGTTGGTGGTATGACGATCGTACAGCGTGACGGCACCTACGATTCACAGTGGACGACTTCGCCCACGCAGACTGACGAGCTCGGGTATGGTCACTCGGCTGGACCCAGCAGCAGTTCACAACGACGCCCGCTCGTCGTGCGCTCGCATCCATCCGAGATCTCCCAGGCAACGACAGAGATCTCTGAGCCGGTCTTCGATCAAGCTCGTGAAGACACGCCTACGTTCACCGATACGCCTCTAGGAACCTCGGTCGCGGGCCATACGCCAGAGGTTTCGACGGTCAGCTCGGGAGGCATGCACATCAACATCCCTCAAGCTGTCCTTACCGCACCAAGTGGACCTCGGTCGCCCGGACTTCCTCACTCGCCCTCCTCCGTTCCTCGACGCATACATGATTACGAGCGTCGACTATCACAAAGCGCCGTACCCCAGAGTCCCGGCTCTGCACGACCTCCACTGCCACATCGCGAATCAAGTGGCCCTCGCGCAAGAATCCAGTACGGACTGGCTCCTCGCGCGAGCTTGTACGTTGCAAATCCGGACGATGCAGCCTGATGGGCTTATTCTCCGCTGTATACCTTTTCATCGTGTATGTTTTTTCCGTGTACCGCTCTCTTTTTGGACTTTGGACTTCTTTTTTGCTGTATCTTTACGACTGGTTGCCGCATCCGCATTCACGACACGAACTCACGATTTTCTCACTGTTTCCTCTCTCTTGATCCCTCGCTTGTACCAGACCGTGATGCGGCTGCTTGTCCCTTGGATCTTGGATGCCTTGGGGCGTCGTGTACTTGCCTGTACCTACTGTACTAATGCACCATCAATGACGCTACTTCGCTGCCAGGACCGGATCATCTCTTATAGGGGGCTCATCAGAGGTACACTCGTGTCGTTCTACATGCCTACTCCTGCATTATCCGTTGTAGGGCATCTGCTCGCCGAGTATATATGGGGCGCGGTTCGGGAGGCAGACGGCATCCCCGAAGCTGGCCCGAGGTGGATGTCGCATCAAAAGTCTGCGCAGGCCAATATTGGGTGTGTGATATTGCGATCCGTATGTGCATCTTGAATCTTACACCAGAAATAGCTTGTAGATCTATCTTTTGATTCGTAGATGAGCATTCGATATAGCCGGCACGCTACGATCCGCGGGCCGCGGGGTACGCAGACCTCTTCAGCTCTGTACGTTGTCGGCGTTACTGACATTCCTGATGCATGAAGAACACGTTGATTATGCACCGACCAAAAAGGACTCGGGCTTCAAGATGGTGGGCCACTGAGCCGCTTGATGAGCGTCAAGCACATAACCCGAGGCGACCCTTTTTGTCAAACGACTGTTAATACACGTGCATCTCCTCGTGAGCTACAAAGTGATGAGACAGTGACGGGCCACATCAACATTCAACGGTCACGGTCTGTGTCAGGAACCCGTGAGGTCCTGAATTCCAACCTGCTCAACTCAAATGCTCTCGGAAACAGATCAGGCGCAGAGACACGGAAGGATCTATGCAGGAGGATAAGGCGGAAGTTCGATCTATGGCCCTGAGAGGTGAAGGAGTGAGAAGGGCAACATGATGAACGATATCTCACCAGCTTAGCTACATTGCGTACGCCACAGACGGGAAGGTGTTGCTATCGCGATTCGCCACAATTCGCCACACGCCGCCCGACAGTTCAACTCAACACCGAAGCTATTGCCCCCCTCTAGCAGCGTTAAGGGTTGACCACGCAATGATACCAAACTGGGCAAACTGGTAGATTTGGCGAGAATGACTACGGTCGGTTTGGGTTAGCCTATGGCCAATTGTACATACTCAAAGGACGTCAGGGCTAAGGCGGACTCGTCCTGTCATGGGCAATTCGGGCCCTCAATCTCGGCGATTCAAACCTTGTCATGGAGGTGCCGGGTACCTGGTGTCTTACCCTGCTTCAGCCACAGGGACCTTATCTGTAAGAGCCATTGATAGCGCAAAGATCAAGCTGGGCAACGGTATTCAGTCGCTCGTGGCCATTGTAGGCAAGGCTGTGGACAACGATCTCAAGTGAGGCGTTAACATGCCAGTACGCAGAGTACGCCATAAAGACTCATCCGCAACGACATAATCTATTGAAGACAGAGTGGGAAGACAAATGAATGGTCAAACCCCTCCGGTAAACGCGGTGCACAGCAATGCCTCGAATGCCTTGTCCAGAAACATTTCCGATCCCGCCATTCGATAGCCTCATGTCCTCCATTCTACCGCAATCGAGTGACTCATGACCGATTGGGCTTACCGGAATGTGCCTATAGCATCGCAGATGAGACGCATCCGCAGATGATGACTGAGTAGAACAAGATATGTTCGGGAAGATGTACGCTATGGCAATGCCTGAGAGACTCATCCGTACCTCTGCGTCTCACAACTCTGCCAACTCCGCCAGCACAAATCACGCTGCATGAGCCGCAGCTGCTCAAACGTCTTGAGGCTGTGCAGCTTGAAGCTTGAAGCTTGAAGCGGTCCTGTTCATCGTAAGCTGGACTGCCGTGAAGCCGGAGTCGGGGCAGATTCAGCCGTACCACTTCTCCCGGGGCCCGACCGGGCTCCCCGTCAGTACGCGTACCCTAAAGCGGAGCACCGGTCGTATGACATGCATAACACGAGGCATTCAGCAAGATGAATCGTACCAGTCCGGTCTACTGCCCAAACTAGCGATACGAGGGGGTTCGGGGATAGCCGCCAAACCCGGAAAGTGAGCGTCAAGAAGTCCATCTTGTCGAAGGTGATCTATGAGCTAGACACATACATGTCGTTAGCTCTCCATAGACATCTATAGACGCAAGCCATAGGGCACTCAATAGGGACGTGACCGGACGACGGACGGACGGATCCAACATAGTTAGATACGAAAGATGTATTGTCGAGAAACGTGGAGTATTGATTGCAAATAGAACGACTATCACTCGAGCATCATCTCCTCAAGTCCATGAAGCTCTTGACGATCGAAGCTATACCCCGAGGGGTATACATAGCCAGATACGATGGGAACGAAAACCAAACTCACTTGCGAGCCTGAGAAGCCGGGTGTCCGTACGATCTGGTAACTCTTAGTATGCTGACAGCATGCTATCAAGCACCGTAGGATAGACGTAACATCGCAATGGACTTGGTGAGCGGAGGGGCACCGATGACGAGCACGTTGATGATGCTACCCATGCCCGCAGGAGGATGATGAAGGCGCAGCGCGAACGGGGGCGACAACGGGTGGCCGACATCAGAGATACAGGCTACAGCTTTGGTGTGTGAAGACCCAGAAGCCGATATTGAGACTTCAGAATGCCCTATTCGTCGCATACGGAGCACAGGTGGGTCTGAGCGGATACACGCTTGGTTCATAGCATATACTTGGCACATACAGTCTGAGCCTCGATTGCAGCGTACAGGTCGACAATATTGGGATGCGCAGTGATTACTCGCGTGTTTGCGGAGCCAACATGAATGCTACATGATTGCGACTACCGCACAACACAGGAATTGGTGCGCCATGATGACTGTCGTGGTGGACGTATGGTGTCCGGGAAGGACCAGCTCCAAACAAATGCCGTCAGCGATCGAGATCGCGGCGGGACCCTAGGTTTGGGTTAGGAATAAAGAATTGGAGGGTTTTGGCAAGTTCCTAGAACCGAAATCTCGTATCAATATCATGTATAAATACTGTACAGTGCGATATACCTGGCTCACATCTAGCCAAGATGCCTGTAGTTGTACAGTAGTCCTGGTAGGGTAGTCCGGGTCTCTCTTGAGTGACCACCGTGATCGTACTGCAAAAACGAATACTGCCAAGCGTGTAGTAGGCCATTGGCGGAAATCTCCACGTGGCAAGCCGCGCCGCGCGCACGGCACACGACGCGGTCGCCCCGCATCACCTACGACCTACGACGACGAGTGCGTACATCGCTCATTCTCCCGTGCATCTCTGGACGCGACGGATGCGTGTATCAGACGAGCCCGTGACTGCACCACGAGCTGAACTGCCGACATACCGTGCTTCACCTGGATTCATAGTGCTCGCGCTCCGTCGGTCTATGTGTTAGGTATGTACATTTCCGAGACCCTTTGGGTATTGCCATTCACGAGCATCATTAGGAATGCGAGAGCTACATTAGCATGCACAGCTGCTACACGACGTCCGCATCAGTTGCGTGCAGTACCTCGAATGCCACGGATGTCGCTGATCGCGCTGACCAAGATTCGACGCGGCGAATTCGCGTTCAAACAGCTTTCTGCGAGCCATCGCTTACCAAGATGTCCGGCTGCTCGCAACACCACGCTGTGCCCGGATGATGCTGCTTGCAATGCTCGCAAAGTCTACCGAGGTCAGTCTTCAGTGTCCATCCGTGCCATTCCCTACATCTGATACGCGAATTTCTTTTTGAGGATTAAGACCGCTTGTCCTTGCCCGGTCATCGACGCGCGCTAAGTGACGCCTTAGGTCGGCCGCGGCATTCGGGTGCTGTCCTTCCACGGGTCTTCGGGCACCTCGAGTGACGCCGAGGGCCAAAACCGCCACGAATGACGCTCGAGCGCATTCGGGAGACTCGTTCAGTTCTCCCTGTCCTCTGTCCATCGTGACCGGAAAGCCCGTGTTGTCAGGGCCGTGTTGTCGTGCGAGGTATGCTACCATGCAGTATGCATCCGCCTCTGGACGAGAAACATGTCATGGAGAGTGCGAATGCATGGCGAGTTGTGGGCTTCGCAAATCGATCCCTCTTTCCTCTAGCACTTGAACTGTACTGCTTTCTGTATTGCTACGAAATGAACTCGGATTCTGTGCATGTAAATACCTATGTCATAAACATACGAGACCTTAATTTACTGCACAATCCCCCTCCAATGTCAATTCCCTTACTCGTCGTCTTGTATCGTGTTCGGTTGCAGGTCAATTCACTTATTTCGAGCTCATCGCGAGAAGGCAGCTCGTCGCTGTTGACCGGGAATGTAAACGTTGTCCACGATTCCGGCAAAACGCCGAAGAAGCTCGACGTACACACACTAAATGGGTTCTTATCAGAACTCTGATTGAACGAGGCGCGCTGCACGTACGCGTGTACATAGCCCTAACTTGCCTTACTCCTCGACCATCTCCTTCGCCCTTGCGAGAGGGATATACTGCATGAGGCCCGCTCAAAGGTCGTTCAGGTGGCCTGGCTATGAGACCCGACTGGACTATGCGAGCCACACATGCGTGCGTCAGGACTCCGACGAGACTACACCAGTCAAGCACCTAACTGGCCGAGATACAGCTGGCACAGGACCTTAAGCGAGTGGTATCTGGTACGTGGTGTGCTGATTTATACAAACCATCAGCTGATTGCATGCGAACGCGACAGCTGTTATACCGGCCGACTGCCTTGCTTCAACCGCGACATCTGCCACTCGCTACGTTTCCTGCTTTGGATGCCGGGTTCAGCGGGTCTGGTATGTTTACAATTAGATGACACCTGTCCATACTGCTACCGCCCGCCTCGACGTATCAGCCATTGCACTTGCGACTACAGTTGTGGTGTTTGCTGGCACGTAACAGTATTGAAGAATGCATTGCATTGCATCCCATCGTGTGCGATCAACTGGTCTATCTGCATGCAACTGCATATCATCGTGCCTTCGCTGTGCCCGCTGCATTCGGTCGGTAGGCCGTGACGGCGGTTCGGCATTCTCCGCAGCAATTCCGTTCGTGTCCGCTTTGCTCGCAACTTTTTGGACGACACCCGACGCGCTGTTGCAGCCTTCCCTCTGCTTTTTGCTCTGGGGAGGATGGATTACACGTCTGAGAACCCTGATGGCCTACAGAAGTGTCGTAGATGCAAGGCCTCCAAACTACGTTCCGAAGTTCAATGGTATCCCCATAGGGATCCAGCAAAACCGGGCGGATTCTTGTGTTCGCCATGCGCTGGTTCCTATGAAGCACAGGGTCGCAGTGCTGTCTGGTCCCTCAGTCAGTCTCACTATCTCGCTCAATGATCGTCTTCGGCTAATACCTGTCAGTCCGGCCTCCTCAAAACTCCGCACCGACCTCGCAGGCGCCTCCTCCTGGCCAGCCTTCTGCACATGGCCAGATCGGTACGTGTATCAGTCTTGTGGGTGCAGCGGCCGTTCTCAATCACGATAGGTGCTCCTGTGTACTCCATGGCTCCCGCCAACTCGGTTCTACCTCAAGCTCACCCGCCCAGTGGTCCTGCAGTAGGACAGCCGCAGTGGCAAGGAGGTTACGATGTTGACCATAGTGCTGTACGCCACCTTGTGGCCACCGGGCGGCTCGGAGGTACATATCTCGTTCTATCGGGCAATACGGCCGGCTTATACATCCCACAAAGGTCCCGACGCCAAGGTCAATGCTCTCGGGTCAGGTATTAGTGCTATGCAGCAGCTGTATGGCATGTCACCATTCGGCAACGCTCAGTACACTATGCCGCCGCCGCCGCCACCAGGATCAATGGCACCTCCGCCTGTCGCTGTCGGACCTCCCCCCGCGATTGCTACGCGCATGGGCATCGATGTTGGCTTGCCACCTGTATATGGCAATCCCTATGCCAATCATGCCGCCTCCATACGCAGTCAGATCGAGCCCTTTGTACCCCAGGCCTTTATCGACAGATCATCGGCTGCGTTCGGTTATACAAACGTACATAAGTTGTACGATGATCTGTCGACGATGTACTACATGCAGGCGTCGACCAGAACAGAAACGGTCACGGTTAAATTTCGTCTATACTCCCTCGATCACAATAGCAAGGCCAAGGTATGCGTGGCTGAACTCGTTTGCGCTTTGGTTCTGACTGTATTTTGCAGGCAATCGGGCCAGCGCAGACATTCAGAGGCATCAGAGTGACCATCGATTCGGATAGTCTCCGCTTCATCGCGTGGGCAGGACTCCGCCCGCTCTTCATATCACGCTATCTCGGGGCAGATTTCGCCGTTGAGGATGTATCTCTAACCCTGAAGACTGGCGCCAAGATCCCTGCCCAGACGCCTCAGTGCATCCGAGCTCAATTCCTGAGCAAACGCAACACGACCAAGACAGAAAAGCTTACCGTCACATCGTCGTCCACTATCGAGATTCATGCGTACATCCCGCGTTCAATACTCCTGATAGCGGAGGAACATGCTGGCGATGTGGGGGACTATGACGAGACGAACGAAGACAAGCTCTTGCTCCTTGGTGAGCAAAAATGGGTATGCTCATATTTTACTTCAGTCTGTGTGTTCGCATGCTGATCGGCGTTTCTCGTAGGCCCAGCGGCATGCAAGACTGGCTTTATCTAGCTTAACTGTTGCGCCAAATCTCCAAGCGCCTCCCACGCCCATTGCGCCTGCACCAGTCATATCCCAGGCTCCTGTTCCAGTTGGCCACTCCGAAGCCCCAGGCGATTACCTCGCGCATCACTTGGTATGTGTGCTCCAATTCTCACTCCAGCCGATAACTGAATGTTCTGTCAGAACTTCCCTGCGGGTGCAGATGCGCGTCGCTCTGAATCTGGCCTCTCAGTTTGGACGACTCAAGGACAAGTTTTTCAGTCGCTTGAAAAACAAGGCGAGCTCAACGAGTCTCAGGCTGGCGCTATTTGTGAGTGATAACGTGGAAAGTACTGGGTGATACAATGCGCTTATACAACTCATAGGGCGAGAGAAGACTCGCCCGGTCACCTTTTACACCCGTCAAAAACGCACGCTGGACGAGCTACAAGACCCCGAATACAATCCGACCAAGGACGTCGTCATTAGCTCCGGCTCCATTCACTTCGACGACAAGCCCAAGATGCATGACGTGCAGTGGGGCGCTTTCAAGGTGGCTCAGATGGCGTACCTCGTATCTGGAACACCATTTCTCGAGCGAACCACGGCTAGTATGAAGTTGTGCTTGAAGCGGGTCTATCTCTCACAGAAAGACGACGGCGCTGCGGACGATGCTTCAGCAAAACGGGTTCTACTCGACTCCACCGGGCAGATACAGAAGATATCTTCCGAACAGAACTCGGAGGTCTGGTATATTGCGCTCCACGAGCGCTCGGTCGCGGAACTCGACAGCCGGCATGCGCGTGGTATCAAGGACATCGTCTCCCAATATCGTGGTATCCGCTTCGTTGGTGCAGCTTTGGCAAAGCTCGCAATGCCAGGTACGACTGTCAAAGGCTACGGCGCTTTCATGGTCGAGGAGTACATCTCGCCGTCTGAGCATGGTCTTTTCCGTAAGTATCTGGATAACCGGTCGCCTGTCATACCTGCAGGTCTCAGTGAGCGTGACCATGACATGGCCGACTACTTGACCTGCCTACAACATGTCCAGTACGAGTGCAGCGACCGCACACTGTTTGTCGCAGATTATCAAGGTCTGTCGATTTCCTGCTGAAGTTCTTCCATAGGATGACGCTGACATCATACCCCAGGTGGCGATTTCTTGCTGACAGATGCCCAAGTTATCTCAAGCGAATACGTACCCATCTCTCTGTAAGAGCTAGGTAGTAGCCATCTGATTGACTCGTACACAGCGGCTTCGTCAGCAAGGACTTCGTCGCTCCGTTCAGCGATGGCAATGTTCCTCAGCTCTTCGCACGCTTTCCACGCGACCACATCTGCGGGCGTTACTGCAAGCATTACCAACTTGCACCGCTCAATGCGACTAGTGTGACCGGTGCGCCATCCACAGGTGGGAGTGGCCATATTCCGCCGCGATACTTGTCGCAGCCAGCTTCAAGCCACGGGGAGGCGGACCGTTCTGGTAGGGCTGCTTCTCCAACGAGAGAAGAAGGCGGAACGTCCAAGCGTCAACGCTCAGCGTCAGATTTGACACCGCCCGCCTCAGGGGCCTCTGGAGCGGCAACGCGCTCATCGCGGCGCCGGAGGGAGTAGGAGTAGCCGGCATCAAAAGTCAGGATGACCTTCGAAGTGAGCTTCCTTCCAGCCTCTGCTATATCCATGGCTTACACCATGCCACGAAGCGCACATCAAAAGCCAGTCGTACTATAGTACCGCCAGACTTGGCACCCTTCCATCCTGTATCCCTCATGTCAGTTTATGTACCGCTCGCGAACAATGAAGATTGTGCCATAGTGCGATTTTCCAGTACTGCTCTCTTACATCTAGGTAGTATAGCACTCCGGCGAAGCCTGGACACAAAGATCGCACTAGGCGCAACGTGCACAGCGAACGCGCGGTCAGATTGCCTCAATATCCTGCACACATATGCCGACGAGAGTGCAAAATAAGCCCTCAGTAGTCCGATGGGTGTACGTGTCATGGGTGATGGATACAGGGCTGAACGGTGAGGAGGACGGACGAGATGCGGCCACACTCGGCAAGTGCCGGCGACGCGTCTTGACGCGCGATGCGTCTACGCACTCAACGGCGCTCAACCTTCGCGCGTATCCACCACCTCGCTGCTTCTTTTCCATATGATCTCACCATGGCTCGCACGAACCAACATCTCCCATGTCGTATGCGCACTCCCCTATATAATGGTGCTATATACTCACAATGACACTAGCGCCCGAGAACTTCCTTCGGCCGTTGATCAAGCGTCTACATCGGCTGGGTATGACAGACAGCCAGATCGCGAGTATGGTCTTGAAGCAAATCGACGCAAAGACATACGGAATTAGGTGCGAGCTCAGTAATTGTTCATCGGCCTTGACTAATATTCGAGTTGCATGGTAAGCTCGTCCACGATCAAGAAGCGACGCTCCGCGTGGAAAATATTTGGTGTTCGACAGTCTGGACATACGCTGCAGTCCATCGCCCCATCTGTCCAACAGATACGTATGCGCTATCCCAACATGGGTGCCCGTGATATGACAAAACGGTTACGCCTGGAGTTCGATGTTTATGCACCACGGTGTGTCATCTTATCCATTGTAGCATTGTTCGGTGCACTGACCTCCACTTACAGTGAACTCGTCGAGTTGTATCTTAAGATCGAAGAGCCTGAGGCCGTCGCTGCGCGCAAGCGCCGTGTCTTCAAGCGTCGTCGGTACTGGACTGCTGGTGTCAACGATTGCTGGGCATTTGATCAACACGACAAGTGGAAGCGCTTCGGGCTCTGGTTCAACCTCGGTCTGGATGTGTGCTCGGGAAAGATCCTATTCATCAAGATATGGTGGAACAACCGTAACCCTCGGCTCCTTGGCAACTATTACCTCGACGCTGTGGAGAAGATCGGTGGTATGTTCTCGAGCGCTAGCTTTGTCACAGTATACTCAGTCGCCTGACCATCAGCTGTCCCGATGATCACCCAGAGCGACCCTGGGACGGAGAACTACTCTGTTGCGAACATGCAGACGATCATGCGCCAACGCCTCGACCCAACTCTCAGCGCTACACTTCAGCACCGCTGGATGGTCAATGGCATGAACATCAAGCCCGAGATCCAGTGGTCCCAAATGCGCAGTCAGTTCTCCCCCGGTTTCGAAGCGGTGCTACAGCATGGAATCGACAGCGGTTTGCTCGACATGCACGAGGATCTTGAGCGGTAGGCCCCTCGCTGATCTTTGCGCCATGGCTGTTTCTAATTGGTCTGTCTAGCATGCTTTTCCGACGTCTGTCCATACCTTGGCTTCAGGAGGAACTTGATCGCTGGGTAGATCAGAAGAACTCGACAACACGTCGTGCAAACAAGTACAAGGTGCTCCCTCATGGAATCCCTGATCTTATCTATGAGTGCCCTGATGAGTATGGCGCGATGGACTTCAAGGTGAGCAGTTGAGGTTATCGAGCTGAAGACCGCCATTGACACCTGATGCTTCAACTTAGGTACCTGTGAACCCGGTGCTGATTTCGGAGATGCGTGCGGACTTTTGCCCTCACGACCACCCCATCTACCAGCTCGTCCCGCCCATCTTCGAGCAACATTTTCAAGCTCATCGCGAGGCTCTACAGTTCCCCGTCGTCTCGATCGCGAACTTCTGGGAGGTCTACAACCTTTTTCTGCATGCATTCATCACCGCACCATTCGATCAAGATCTATCTGATGTCATTCGGACTGCGCCGTCACCTCTGCAGGAGGACATCGCAGTGGGCGACCCCGTCAAGCTCTTGCCGCTGCCCCCCTTACGTGCGGGACTAATGGTCGAAAAGGCGGCAGGTCAGGCCCAGGGAGTGGGTGCTGCAGGCAGGAATGGCATTGCATTCGAGTACGTCGGTGGCCTGACCAGTCCCGATGTTCCGCAGCCGTTACTCGATGCAGTGAACCGTCAAGATGATGAACAGCATGCCAATGGGGCGGAAGATGAAGGTGACGACTGTGATCTCTTCGCGGAACCACGATACATAGAGTTCTCGGACGACGAAGATGACATCGAACTACCTGTACTGGGCTCTTGATTTACTACTATATGCACACATATATTTCATAGTACCTATCCCCCTACTACCCTTAGAACCTGCTTAATGAGGAACAAGCTGCTTTACCGAAATTGAGTGATAACTGCAACCGAGTGATAACCCTCTTGGATGTCCAAATTCGGACTTACGAGATACTCAGTATATAAGGGAATATCCGAAAATCAAGGGTTTCGGTGACTGAGGTTCCGTCCGTACCTTGCACAAACAATCGCCGCGATTGGCCCTCCCGCGATTCCGTTTTGATAAACGAAGCTGGTCCTTCCCGGACACCATATGGACGAGAAGGAGGAGCGCTCTGTATGACGACCGACGGGATGATGGAAATCACCGACGGGCCCTCACGACCGTGATGGCCGCCGTCTCGTAACACCGACGTGGCTAACCAGGACTAACCCGGAGAAAAGGAGTAAAGGTATATATCGTTGCTGATGGCGTCGTGTGGCTCCACGCCGAGGCCCCGAGGGGCACATACGATCCATCATGCCATTCCGAACTGAGATATGAGCTCGGTGTTCATTGTGAACCCCCGCACATTATTGCGCGAAGATCGTCTGCAGCCACTGACCGAGCATCTTCCCCACATCAACCCGCTGCTCATTCGCGGCGACTTCCCGCAGCACCCTTCTCGCTGTGCATGTGCTCAAGTCGTGCATCAGACACTCTGTATATGCGGATCGCAAGGGCAGCATTGGGATGAAGAACCTGGCATGATATCCTTTTCCTAAATAGGCTTAAGCGCCAACATCGCTAATTCAGAGTCATTCCCACCGGTAGATCACTGCTTTGATGCGGTAGTGGCACGAGGGGCGGAGACGAAAAGATTGGACGCGTCGGACTAGAGACGGAATCATGCAAGTGCAGGACAGGTGTATTCGAAGAGTTCTATCTCGTAAATAGTAGGGAGCGGATTGTACACGGAGATTGCACTCTCAAAGAACGTCAGGGTCTACTCAAGGATATCTGTATTTCGTTCGGAGGATTGCACGATTGAAATCGACGTGGCGGTAGAAAGGTACCGAGGCGTCTATAAGAAGTACGCGTTCAAAGCCGCAGAGAAGAGAGCGCATTGGGTCTTCTTTGTCGCGCTGATGAGCTTCGATATATGAGATCGGCCAGTGTGAGACTGCTGCGCAAGGATAGGAAGCAAGTCTACAGACAGTCGGGGCGCAGAATCAGACGTCGAGAACGGAGATAATAGCCATGCTGTGAACGCCCAGGGGTTACCACCGTACGGTACAAAGCAGACTCGCCAAGCCATAAGATCTAGGGGCGTTGCTGGTCAAACGTATGCACCTGTGCAGACGCGATTGACCCGTAAACACAGACTACAGAAAGCGCTGCTGACGATTCCGGTGGGGAATCGTCCGCCTCGGCTCTCAGAGTACAGAGAACCGATGGATGCAGCACTCTAGCAGCGCAAGAGTGCACTTGTAGGGCAAGTCCTCATGCGAAGGAGGGAGGTCGTGAAGCGCAAGATCCGGGTTTCGAGGGCCTTGCGGGCCATAGGGCCAGGACGGGAATGTGCCAAAAGGGGCTCTCGGTCTACGCGGAATCAATGAATTGTGTACGCAAAAAGACCGCGTTCACGTGTAGGTTGACCAACGGAGATCCTGTGCGTGAGCATCACTGCCTGCCACAGACACTGCTGATTAACCACCGCTTAGCCGGCGATAATCTGGCAGCAGGCAAAACTCCGTAGAGCTCGCCCATGGGCTGCTCGTAGACTAGACGCCTCAGGTTCAGAAAGCCGTACAGAATGCCGCGACGCTCGAGCAATCACTCTTCGATATAGTCAAAGGAACATGGTCAGCAGGCTGCCGATGTAGCCCGGGATATTTGACATACACATAGATAGTGGAGCGGGCTTAGCAAGATATCCCGCATCTTCGTCAGCGACGGTAATGGCCGTGCTTAGGGTTCGAGATCGTCCGTGACTCGCGTTCACTAGGCGGGTCCCAGGGACTTGAGGCGCGAACTGCAACGTGTGTGGACCTACAGGTCTTCGGTCGCAGCGCTAAGCTCCGTGTTTGAACAACATCTAAGAAGTTGATGAACACAGGGTCGCTACGCACAATAACCTCTATGGTCATTTGGAGGAAGCCAAAGACTCACGCGCTCACGATTCAAAGCAAAGCGACGAACAATTGCTGGTGCAGTCGGACGGAGTTGCACCCGGTTGACCGCGACAGATTCGCCACCGGTTGTCCGCAAGTCGCTATCACTGTCTGGTTGACAACCACGCAAGACATGGCTAGGGGAGGAATTAAGCACATGAACTGTCACAACCTGCTTCCGGAGAACAGAACGTCTGGGATCCGGAGCCCAGAAAGTCACCAAAGGACCGACCACAAAGACACGCCACCCATCTGCGATCTGATGAAGACGGACATGCTGTCCCTGTCTTCTGTCAAGGGAGACTGCCAGTGCGAGATGTTAGGAATAAAGGAAACAATCCAACCGCGACGAAGAGGTGACGCACAGCGCTAAAAGTGCCCTTCATATTCAGAGCACAGTCCGGCAGAACCGAATCGGGTGTGTGACAGGTAACCCTCTGATGCACGGGACCAAATCGAGTATGGTATTATGCGTACTGTAGAAGACTGAGCAAGGCATCCGGCTGACGGAAGCAAAAACCACGACATACAGTTTGGCCATCCGCGAGGCACAACGTCAAGAACGGAGAGAAGTCGTTAGGCGCCGGTCCGGCGCCTGTGATCCCTGCAGTCCGCTTGTTACAAGCCGTCGGCTGAATGACGTCGCGCTACTTAGTAGGCTAATTCCGCCTAAGGTGCCCCTGCCATCGGGGGCAGTTTGCAGGGAAAACAACCACGATGAAGACGCATCAAATTCGACGGAAATGGTTTCCCCATATGCGTCGATGATTCCAAGAAGGCGAAAAGGCCTGGCGATCGAAGATCCTGTGTACCAGTCAGCGTAGCGGTGCTCGTTTGACGATTTGCGTACTGTTCACGAACAAAACCTGTACTAGGGCGACGTATGTGCGCATGGGGGGTCATACAAGGGTCAGCCGTCACTTTCGTAGGGGCAGATTGGAAACTGGCTAGTGACCCACCCGATGGCGACCACACGTACCAGGAGATGGCTGATGGTGCCGTCTGCGAGAATCTAGGCAGTGCACCTCGCTGTATAGGGCTAACCAACAAACCCACGAGCCCGAATCTGGGACTCCGCACGGCCATGGCCGAAAGTTCCGTTGTCGAGCGAGGTTGAGATGCGATCGGGACAGCTATAATGCCCGCTGCTTAATTCAAGTCCAGAGCTCGTTTCCGTCCACATCACCCACTCCGGTCATCTTTCTCCCGCCTCTTCAAGACCGTCAGCATCAGTTCGCCTACTCAACGCGTATCTCTCTGTACTCTACCGCGATGGCTGCTGCTCCGGCTTCCGCGTCTTCGAGCAGTGCAGGTAACTCACCCACCCGCGACGCCTACACAGACTTGGGCTTCGACCCCGCGTTCTATGCTTCCCCATACTCGCACGCGTCGACTCTATCACATAGCCCCTCAGATCATCACAGCAGCCCGCCTCTATCCCACTTGACTACTATCCCTTCTCAGAGTGGCACCTCTTCCTCCGACGCACATCCAACCAACTCTCGCGGAGGTTGCTGGTACGCCTTGCGATCGAAGATGTCATTCTAGCCGCGCTAACGCAGTTTTTCTCAGGACATGCCGACTTCGACGCAAGGTGCGCGTCTGTCTCGGAAGAGGATCGTGTAAGCCAATAGTTGCTGACATCGGCATCATGACTACTAGAAATGCGATGAGCAACGCAACGAAGACGACTCATGCGCCACATGTCGTCGCCTCAAGGTCAAGTGCTTGGGTTGGGGTGCGCGTCGGCCTGACTGGATGCGGGTGCGTGAAGCTTCTCTATTGTTGGCCCTGTGTTGCCTGGTCAGTTTCATTGCGGGAGCTAAACGAATGCATTTCGCAGGACAAGGATGAAGTACAACGGTACAAGTCCGAGATCAAAGCGCATCTCTTGCGACAAGGCCTCATTCGTGGTCAGGTAATCATTGTCCGTCCTTTGTCGGGTCGAGGTGGATCTGACGGCACGCTCATTCAGCCCCGCGCTGGCTTCCCGACAAGTCCCAGCGATTCGCGACCCACAGCACGACGAGCTGCGAGTTCGCCCACGCATCCATATGCGAAAGCGCCTCAGGCTCGTAAAGCGTCTTTGGGTAACACTGGCTGGGAACAGCTCAGTCTGCCGGGTATGTCACCGCGCCGCATCAGCATCGGGATCTCGGACGCTCGCTGACTCCTTCCAGGGTACGCGACGAACGATCTGTTCGGTGCGAGCGACACATATGCGTCCGGGGTGCCGGCATTCCCACCCAACCACACGATCTTCGAGAGTCCACCACCGGTACCGCATACACCGTCCTTAACGCTGCCGCCGCTCGCGCCCGAGGTCTTCGATGAGGGACTACGGGCGTCCATCGAGGATCCGCGGCAAAGCCTCGTGAACTACTACTTCAGTGACGTGCGCGCGTGTAACTTCATGCAGACGTGCATCGCGACGAGGACAACCCTGTGGGAGGTATGCCGCAGATCAGCATTCTGTGTTTCATAGACTGATAGCCGCCGCCAGGTGCTTGTCAAGGTCAAGAGCAGCGCACTCGAGAGTGCCCTATGTGCCCTCGCCGATGTCTACTTCCAGTGGGAGGACATTCGCAGCCGGGCGCCAGGCTCAAAGTACGAGGAGACGCACCTGTCACAGTTTTACCTCAACGAGGCGACCCTTCGCATGAACACTTCGCGAAGCACTGGCCGGATTGGGAGCGCTGACGCTATTGCGGCGGGCCACCTTATCTCGTACTTCCTTGCGACGTCTGGGGGTAGCATACACAACAATACCGGCGCGCCGCGGTGGATGCCGTATGTTCAACTCGCTTGCGACTACGTCGGGCAACTTGGCGTCCATCGGGACCCCATGCCCCGCCGGATCCTCCGCGACATGCCGCCCGAACGAGCCTTGGCTATCAAGACGTCGATGGTAAGCTTTCGTCTTCTCGCAGATCGACCCCTAAATTGAACACGATCAGGTCATGGACATTCTTCTTAGCGTGGCCATCCAGCAGCCTCCGAGGCTTCTCAGTCTGTGGCGCCAGATTCTGGGTGTCCACGAGGGCGTGGACATTCACATCTCACGCTTCGTGGGTTGCACGGACATTGTCCTTCTCGCGCTCGGCGAGACTGCGGCGCTAGCGCACTGGAAGAGGGCGGAGGAGCACAAGGGCACGTTGAACACGCGCGAGCTCCTCGAACGCGCGGCCGCCATCCAACGCGCCTTGCAGCATCACGTCAATCCCGTCCTTTCCGGTCTCATTCCGGGACGTGAAGGACAGCCGGACGACCAGATGAACATGATGGCCGGCGGAGCTGCCCCTTCCCCTGGCGCAGAGGAACAGACTTGTCGCCGTCTGGTTGCCCGCATCTGGTGGGAGGCCGCGATGCTCAACCTGAGCGCCGTCGTACACGGCAGCAATACGAGTATGTTTCGGAAATCATAGCCTCTGATGGAAGCGTAGGGCTGATACCCCCGTGCAGATATCGAAGGGACGTCCCATACAGTCGCATCTGTGGTACAGATACTGGGGGCTCTACCCGTGACCGGTCTCGATCGCGCGCTGGTCGCCCCGCTTATGTTGACTGCGGCGGCGGCAGACCTCGCGGAGCACCGCACGACTCTGCTCACGCGCCTAGTCAAGATAGACGGGAGCAGCACCAACGTTCGTCACATCGAGACTGCACTGCTTGAAACATGGAGGCGCCGCGACACGACCATGAAGAACGTCGACTGGCGGGACGTGATGCGCGAAAACGGACTAACTCTCCTCCTGATCTGATGTACGATACACGCACCTCGCTCGCCTTGTATCATCGCTCGAATGCTCTCGCATTGATGTCTCAATATACCGCTCCAGCTATCCTCATCGTACACTCGCATCGCTCATCCTAGCCTCAGCCTACTCGCACTTCCAACTAATACCTCGTCATGTTTCGAATATCCTTCCGAGCTGTATCCAATTGTCTGTATGTTATATGCCAGTAATGCTATATGCGTGGTTGTCAGTACAAGACGAGATTGAACCGTAAGCAAAAGAGATTCACTGTAGGGAAGGAACAGCGAGAGGGATGCGGTGGTTTGCGCGAGTGCCAGCAACGCAGGGAGGAAAGGGAGGGAGAAATCATCGAGCGCAGCCACTTCCTCGTCCTTGAATATATATCCCGATCAATCTCGGAGATGTAGCAACCGCGAGGAAATCTATCGCATGCCGGTTGCGGGCGCTCAGCGCTGATCGACGCGCTCAGTGCCAAAAGCTGCGTTGGAATCTGCTCGGCGCATATGGGCGCTGTTGACTAGGTCCCGGCAGAACAGGAAGAGCACAAACGTCTAACAGCGTCTAACGATCGGAGAGCGGCCCGAGCCTGGTGACGCTGCGGGCGCCAACGCGGGCACGTGAAGTTCAAGTCGCGGGCCACGCACGGGCGCGAGGCAAGCGCGCTTCAACCACGTCTTGCTTCCTCCTCTTTCCTCCACCACCGTACACTGCATTATGTTCAAAAGCATTCTTCCTGGAAAGCGCCTACCTGCCGATGACGAGTTTACCATGGTCACTCCAGGACCTGGCGCTCTGAACGGCAAGGAGAATCAGCGCGTAGGATCAGCAGCGAACAAGTCAACTCGGCAGCCTCTATTCTCGGACAAGTATCGCGGAAAGAAGAATGCCGACGCCAACTCCCAACCCGCCGAGATGAATAACCAGTTTGATCGACTTCTTGTGAGCCTTGAGTTGTCATTGGACCAAACATTGACTAAAGTACTATTTACTGTAGGACGATCTGCAGATCCCGGAATATCTGCGACCACGACTGCTCGGCATGGAATCTACTGTGAAAGAGGCCATGCTCAAGTCCTCTCATACCCTTGTCATGCCTCAGACGTCGGATCGCCCTGCCACCCCACCACCTACGCGTGGACTTCGCCGCGTCCAAAGTGGCAGCTCCTTGAGCATCGAGTCTCCACGGCCGCAGAGAGTCGCTAGCAACTTCTATCAGCAGCCCAGCATGGCTATTAGCGGAACCACGCTTGTTGATGGACAACGAAGCCGTGGAATATCGATGGATCTGGCGAGGCCTAAGTCTCGTGGCGCCGGTGATGGTTCGAGCAAGTCGGCGAAGGACAAGGGCCCAGCAAAGACGCTTTCTCCAGTGCAGTTTGTGAGCCAGCTTACGAGCACCTCGAGCCTTACATTGCCTGTGGAGTCGGTGAAGAAGCTGCGCATCATGCTTCGCAATGAACCTGCCAGGTTAGATCATCCCTCCGAGATGACCGAGGATCATGTGTTAACTTGATTTCGTAGTTGGACGCAAGACTTCCTAAAGTCGGGTGGATATTCAGCGTTGCTGACGCGCCTCAACGAACTACTCGAAGTCGAGTGGCGGTGAGCCTCGATCGATTGTGCACCCAAGACGCGCTATTGACAATCCCGAAGTGAGGAACAGCACGACGATCAACTGCTGCACGAGGTCCTGCGCTGTGTGAAGGCTCTGTCGACATCCTCGATTGGCTGTTTTGCGCTACGGAGCTCTTGCCCTACACCATTTGTGCAGCTCCTTACGCTTCTATACTCGGACAAGAAGCCCGGCGAAGTCTCAACCCGGCAACTGATCGTTGACTTGCTTCTCCTCATCTTCGACTTGTACCCGGCATCTACCCTCCCTGCGGCCGGCAACTCTCCTCGTGCTCGTCGTTCCATGTCAGATGCTATCATGCTTCCCCATCCGCATACGAGCATCTTCGGTCTCATGAAGACACTGCTTCTTACGCCTGCACCCAAGGCTGCGGAGGCCCCAGAGACCGAGGTCTCTCCCCACGAGTTCATAGAGTCTCTCCACAAGCCACGAATCTACAAGACGTATCTACAGGAACTTTCCGACATTTGTCGCGACTACTTTTGGGTCTTCTGTCACCCGAATAACACCATATGGGTACTGTCAGAGGTGGACGAGGGTAAGGTTGAGAAACCCAAGGCACCCGGCGGTATGACTGGTGGTGTCGAGTTTGAGGCGATGTCGTATCTGGTAGGCTTCCATCCGTGACCCGTACTGTGAGAGCTTACTGACGAGGCGCTGCAGACGAGCCATTTCCGTTTACTCAACGCGGTCTCCAAGGCCGCGCTGGACCTCGGACATCCGCAGGACCACCCAGATTCTGCGTACCACCTGCACGCTGATCTTTTCCTGTCGGGCCTCGAGCGGATTCTTCTGGTAGGTGTAGCATCCGTTCTATCATTTCGCGTACTAACGCGTAGCAGATTGCACGCAAAGCATCAACTACGTACTACCCAACTTTACACCTCGAGATTGCACGCTACGCAGCTCTCGCTGGTCAGTCTCGTTACGAGCTTCCGTGGACGGTCAGCCGGCTGGTAGGGCCACCTCCCGCCCCTCTCGCTCGTCGTGTTGCACGCCCAGCGGACGTCGCCACCCGCTTCACCCGCCTTACCGACACCGCGGCGTGTGACGCCTATGCACTTCGACTAAGCGCCAACGACGTTAGTTGCCGTAGTTGATGATCACAACGACGACAAAGGACCTCAAACAGTTCGCTGTCTACGCCATGATTCCCGTTTGTTGTTGCGATCTGTAGACCTGAGATGTTTTCCGCCTTGCTTGCTATCCGTCCTGCTTTGAACTCCGACCCATGACTGACGCCCCTGTTTCCTTACCGGATTCGTATCATCACTGTAACCTCTATGTCCGAAAGGGCCTATGTACGTACGCACATGCACATTTGAGCTGGCCCTCGTCTTTCACACAAACGCAACATCGGAAGGGACCAAACTCCGAGTCTGATGGCCAATGGGATTGTGAAGGACCCTGCCAGAAAAGCGTACATGTTGTCCTAAAGATGAATGTGTTCATAAGCAGGCACCAGTCGTGTATGATCTCTTGCTATTCATCGTCGCAGGCATTTCACATCAAAGACCCGTGTACAGCTGGAAGGTTCGACCATCACGTTCAACTGGTCTTGCTTCTCCCGCGAGTCCATTGCAGTAAGGCGGCAAAGTCTAATCGCTCCATCCTCGGGCGATAACCAGACAGCAGGCTTCTGGTTCTTTCAGCATACGCACGTACGCATACCGACCATCAGCGTGATAGCCGCCATACCCTCTCTCAAAGCCACCATACTCTTCTCAGCATGGCTGTGCCTCAACAGAGACTGCCTCCGGAGCGCGTGGGCACAACGCCGCTAGGGAAGTTCGAAGGCGAAGGCAGGGGTCACGAACAACTCCGGCGAGATCGACTTGGGTGGGAGGTCGCTTTCCGAGGTGACTTCTTTACGCGCCGGTGCGTGTTCTTGATCCCTTCGCGGACACACAGACGTGCCCGTAGGCGCCATACTGGTATCTTAGGTGCGGCGGGAAGGCGTGCACGCGGCAGAGAGAATTCAGTCAGGATCATGGACCCTCTCCGCAACTTCACTCTCCGGTGGGACGATGGGATGCGCCGCGATGGTCCATCGATAGGTGGCTGATAGATATGTTTCATGAGCTACGCTTGTTCGAGAAAACGGGTAAAAGGGACCCGCGCTGTGGCAATGTAGACTGCGAGGGAACTTCCTGCGTCAGTGCGGAGTTTACCGCAAGAGTGACGTGGTGAAAAGGATAATGAAATGGTCGAAAGAGCAATCCCTGGACGACACGTCCAACTACCCTCGGACTTCTGCGTGTCATACTTTGAGTTCATACGAAGGAAAACGAACAGCAAACGAGAACCGCACGATACCGTCCTTTGTGGGATGTACCTCATGGTGCCATAGATCATCTGGGCTCCCGCTTTTTGCAATGGCACTGAGATGAAGCTCATCGATCTTCATAAGCCCCTTTCAGGCGTAGAAGAGCTATATCATACGCAAGAGATGATGCATTCTCGCACAAGCCTCGATCGTATAGCATTCAACGTTCAACGTTCGCAGTCTCCTGGGATGTGCGTACGCTCTCACAGAACACATCGGCGAGACGGACACCTAAGGACAAGTCGATACGAAACGGTCACATTCGTGATGTGTGGCGTAGAAGTTGTCGCGTCTTGAACGCGAGAACGCTCCTCTCCTGCGACCCTACCGCGAGAAGCACTTGGGTCATACAGAGGGGCTGACGCGGCCGCGGCGGGAGCGAGCTACCGGTCACAGTTAGGCTGCCGTTCGATGAGATCCGCCCCTCCCAAGCAACCATCATGACATGGCCGCACCAAGTTTGTCGGATGTACGGAGTCCGGACAGTAAGCTAGCCACACTGGGTTCATTAGCCTTGTCGACCCCGAGTCGACCCGGTTCGGTTCGAGCGAACTGGCAGTGACAGGAGCGAGATAGATGACGGATACAAATTAGGTCGATAAACAAGTCACATACACCTGACCCGGAATACTAACGGAGCTGAGTAAAAGTACAGAGAGATTTCCTACCAAAATAGGCGCATCTCAGAGCTTACTCTTGCCCTTGAAGTCAGCCAAGGCTGTCCGCTTCGTCATTCTGGCAAGTCGTCAGACAGGACATCCGCGTGAATACAGAGCATCTTACCCGGAGTGGAGCACTGGCGTAGGTTCTTTCTTCAATCCTTTCGTCGCTTGACGCTCTTCGAAGCCGACGTAATCCCTCTTCCCTGCCCCGACATATACTTGCCTGGGTCGCCAAATTTTGACGCCGCCTTGCTGAAGCATCATCTGTCGCCAATGCGCAAGCCATCCAGCAACACGGGGTACAGCGAACAAGACGGGGAAGAAGTCCAGCGGGAAACCCATCGCCCGATATATCAATCCAGACCAGAAGTCGACGTTGGGAGCGAGCTTGCGCGACGTGAAGTACTCGTCTTTGATGGCTGCGTCGTGCAGTGCCATCGCTGTCTCGAGTAGTTCGTCTTTTCCGGTCACGGCAAAGACCGCGTCAGCCGTGCGGCGGATGATGAAGGAGCGCGGGTCGGATGTCTTGTAGACGCGATGCCCGAAGCCGGAGAGTACCTTCTCCCGACGCTTCACGGCCTCGAGGAAAGCGGGGACATTCTCGGGCTTGCCTATGGAGATGAGCATGCGGATAACTGCCTCGTTTGCACCGCCATGGAGTGGCCCGCTACGTGGGTGGTCAGTATGAAATATAACCAGAAGCACGTAGTGCATCGGGCGTACTAGAGTGATGCGCATGCAGCGGCAATGGCGGAGTAAGGGTCTACTAATGAGCTACCAGTCTGCAGCATCGTCGTCGCCGAGGCATTGAGTTCATGGTCCGCATGGAGCAAGAAGAGCGTATCGAGGGCTTTCTCGAGCACAGGCGATGGGCGGAAGTCTTCCTGGCCCAAGTGATCCATCATGTAGAGGAACCTGTACAGCTTTGTCAAAAGCATTCACGGCATGAGTACGCTCTATTACTTACTGTCCAGTGTAGCTCAGGCCTGTTGGCGGTACTACGAAATCGCGGCCCTGACGAACACGGTATGCCATGCTGTTATCGCGTCAATACCATGAATATCTGATTATTATTCGATCGGAGATTAACTTACGCAGCGAGCGTTGTGGCCTTGCCTAGAAGCCTGTAGATCTGCTTATCCATGTTGGCGAGCGATACAGTATTGCCCTTCGTGAAGAGTGTTTGACCTAAACGCGTTTAGAAACCCAATATTGAGGCTCAGACAAGCCGCGCTTACCTTGCAATGATGGGTTTGCCTCCGAATAGTATGAGCCGAGGTAAGCGAAGGCGGATGTAAGCATAGCCATAGGGTGCGCATCGTAGCTAAGATCACAGACATAGTAAGCTCGGGACACGATAGGCAAGCCACGGAGTACAAACCGGAACGAACGGAAGAACGTCTCGGCGTCTGCGTGAACAGCGGAGTGGTGCAGAACCTCCGTTTCGAATAGTTGATATTGCTCCTTGCTTGGCAACTCGCCGTAAAGGAGAAGATAGGCGGTCTCGAGGTGCGTAGACTTTTCAGCGAGCTGCTCAATGGGGTATCCCCTGTAACGATCGATATGAGCCCTACACTAGTATCAAACGTGTGCAGGGTGCGGACCGGACCTGTAACGCAACACTAGAGCGGGATTCATTAGCATTCGTCTTACAGAGACTTGGCACGGAATAATCACCTCCAGCCTCTCCATCAATGTATGTGATCGTGCTCTGAATGACTGCTGTGTTGAGGAATCCCTTGTCTGCAACTCGCAAGCCCTTCTCCGTCTCGTTCTCCTCGCGTTCTCCCTCTTTCCGCGGCGCCTTAATCGCCTTGAACGCGGTTGCGGCGACGGTATTGTCTGTGATCCTACAGCCCATAGGCCATTATTGACCCGAGCTCCCGCTTAGGCGCTCTGGAAGGATCACATACGGAATGGTATACGTCTTGCCGGTGCGATTGTCCCGCACGGTGAGGGTATCGGCGTTGCTGGCAGTCGTGGGTTGACCCATGGCAGCTCTATGGGGTATGCGGCTAGTCGAGGTGGTGGTGGTGGTTGAAGCACAAGTTCTGAGACATGCCGGACCGGATACAGCTGCCTCGGTACTCTCGAGCGGGTGAAAGTTCGGCTTGAGCGCGCTATTCACATGTCCGCGACGCGCGCTTCTGACGCGTGTCGTCATCGGCGCTTCGGCCAAGCCTCGGTTAACCATCGACCAATACTTGCCCGGGAACTACCACCAGTATCTGATCCAGTCAGCAGTAGATTTACGTAATCTTCTCGTTTACTGCAGCGCGGCTAGGGCGCACTCGCAACTCACATGATCGCGGCGATCGAAAAACGATATGTCTCAGGGACGCTTATTTAAGCTGCAACCACTATCACTCAAATATCTCGTTCTTCATCCCCAGATCATGGGTCAAGCTTCAAGCTTCAAGTCCAAACCAGGACCTGCTCCTCCTTTGAAATATCAAGTCCTCAACAAATGATGAAGCGTCACAGAGATTGAGTCGTTCGTTGCGTCAGAAGCACTGGGCACCCTGATCTGACGCGTACACTATTCGCGCAATCTAGTTGACTGAGTTCCTCTAAACATCGCGGCTGCATTCATGACACTAGCTGTAGATACCATACGCTCTACGATGCATGAACACAATGACAAAGCATTTAACGCAGCGCATCTCTGCGCAAGAGAGACAAAAGGTAACAGGATAACAATTCGAAAAGCTATACGCAACAAGGCACAGTACAAGGCTAGCGACAACGTCCAGTACAGACAGCATCTATTCTTTAATGGGGGGCTCGGGGGAGTGCAATCAAGCGAGTCAAGCACAGAGGAGATGGGCTCAATGCATTACACGACGGAGATCTTCTTTGGCTGAGCCTCGGGCGCTGTGCGCGGGAAGCTCACGCTCAGCACGCCGTTCTCGAGCGATGCCTTGATCACATCCTCCTTGATGCCCTGCGGCACTGGAATGGAGCGCGAGATCTTGCCGAAGCGGCGCTCGCGTACGGTGTAGCCGTCCTGCTCCTTCGTCTCGTCGACCTTGGTCACGCCGGGGACGGTGAGCACCGAGCTCTGCGCGTCGATGCTGACGTCCTCCTTCTTGAGGCCCCGGGAGCTCGAAAGTCGGTCACGACCTTTTCCTCCTTGTCTTCGTGAGCGTCCATCCTGAGATCGATCATCAGTATGATGGCTTGGGGCACAAAAGGTAGTGAGGTGACATACTTGGGGCGTGGGGCGCTTAGAGACGAGTTCTGGCGCGGGAGCTGGCCGCCATTCTGTGTGCGGCTCGGTTCGTTGCTCGCGTTGAGCGTCTCGTCGAAGAGGCGGTCAAAGTCGGAAAGGGAGTAGAGGGGCTTGTAGCAGAAGTTGGTGGGCGACATTGGTGGTAGAAGCGTAGAGTGTTTGTGTTCAAAAGAGGGTGAGCGCGAAGGTGAATGTAAATTATGCTGGGAATGGCGAGCTCATCGGTCCTCTTATTTATACCTGCGTCGGCAAAAAGTCCGCGGTACAGGCAGCATTCGATGAGTCATTGTAAGCGAGAGAAACGAAACGAACAGAGATCTCGAAAGCACGGCGCAAGCGCAACATGGAGGTCGAGAACAGATGCGGGACGTGTATTAGACGCCCGAATCCTCGGGAAATGCCGCCGCACCGTGGCGAGGCTCGCCGAACCCTGGCCGTCTTCACCGTTCCATGAGATCAAAGGCAGCTCAAACAGCTGTGCATTTTTCTTTCATGGCTATAGCCAGAGATCGGGAGGCAGTGCACATATGGGCTAGCAGGCGACATCAGGATAATATTCCAACCTCACATGATCGTAGCGTGGCCAGCGTTTTTCTGCTTCCGCGCGCACACCAGGTTGTCTGGCGACCACCATCTCTTGCTCGCTTTAATCCGTTGACCTATTGTATATCGATCCCATCATGGACTCGCAAAGCAGGTGCGATGGTCTGATTGTCGTGTTCGCCTCTGGCATTGACATCTAGTCTTGCAATCAGTGACGATCTCGGGTCTACAGCGCTAGCGCACTGGCTTGCTGCGTATAGCGCCCGAGCTGCCGATCTCAAGCTGCCCTCTGATACCGACATCGTACTACATGATCTAAGTGTCAATCGAACTACAGCTTTGCGAGGTCTTTTGGACGCAGAGGTCACTGGCCTGCGCATCGTCATGAGCAAGATCCTTCACACTCGCAACCGGCTCTCCACGTGTGATAGCCTCCCTTCCGAGATACTCGAACACATATTTATGGACCTCGCGGGCCAGTCGCCTATGAGTCTAGGTTCGAAGGATGGGCCTGTGGCTTTAGGCTGGGTGAATGTTACACACGTGTCCCGGCGATGGAGGAATACTGCCATCAATTACGCCGCCTTGTGGTCAACGATTGCTTTCGATATAAGCCAACCGTGGCCGGTCTTTCTCGAGCGCTCGAAGGACGCACCGCTCACTATAATCGATGGCAGTGGACGCTCTCCCAATGCCAAACACGTTGACGAGCTTTCGGCTCACAGTCAACGGATCAGGGTTTTATCGTTGGGGCGGACAAAATTGTCCTCGCAATGCATCGCTGCCCTCGGACGCATGCTCCACAAGCCACATCTTGCCCTCCATACCATCCTCATCGAAGCAGGCGGCCACTCCTCGTCGTTTGACGACATCCTTCCGCCCGATCTCATGTCTCGCGTCATACCTAATGTTGTACATCTTGACCTGAGATCGATGGGGTTGCCTCTGGGAGCCAATGCGAATAGCTTGCAGTCGTTGCAGCTTAGCCACTCTCACAAATCACGGCCCACCGCATATACCATCGAAGATCTCCTGGATACGTTGCGCCATTCGCCCTCGTTGCAACTCCTTTCATTAGGATATATGATGCCTGCCCCCGATGACGAGGCGCACGATCTACATGCGAATCATGTATCACTGCCCCATCTCAAAGTACTGTCTCTACAGGATCAAGGCAGGCTTTGCACCATCATTTGGTCGCTTCTCGATGTGCCAGCCACAACCGAAGTCCTGATCAAGGAACAGCCAGGCTATGAGCTATCCACTGTACACGACATTCTCGCACCTTTCAGCACTCATTCCCATCGTTATCTTAATCAGCCGACTCCTCCAGACTTGCAGTTGGACATAGACGTCTATGTCCGCACCACCACTACGTTGAGGCTCATATGTCCTGGCAAGAGACAGCGCTCTATTCCGACTGCCGGTACTACACGGACGTACACTCCCATGCGTTTGAGTGTACTGACACCCTCATTCAAACGCCAGGATCACGACGTACTCTGTGTATCCCTCCCAGCGGCAATACCGACAGAGCTCATCAAGGAAATACGCTTCAATTCGCAGTATCATGGGGCCTGGCCTTCATTCACGCCCCGGGGCATCCGCTCTATGTTGTCCGGCATGAAAGCTCTGTCAACCCTTGAGCTTAAGGGCCCATTCGCAGGATATGTTTTGTTGGCTTTGTCCGGTGACGATGAGCAGGCACCCGTTGCGCCCACCCTCAAGCATCTACGGGTAGATGCAGTCTGGTTCTATGAGGAGGTTTTGCCTGGCAGGGCCGGATCGTTTCTCGAACTTCTCGACCACACCCTCGATACGCGATACGCCAGACACGGTCTCGCCTTGGAGTCACTGTCAGTCAGATCGTGCAATGAAAGGGCAGAACCGGCCACAAAAGTAGAGCATCTGAAGGATCCAGGGAGATGGGGAGGGCGTACGCGGGTGAGTACGTACGAGATGGTCGAGCCGTTCAGTGATTAGAGATTGTATGATTCACAATCGGAATGAACTGTGGATGACGACTCGAAGAATACTATCCGTTTCATTCATGACTATGGTACGATATATCGAAAGACAGTGAGATAATGAGAAGGCGAAGAAAATCAACACAAACAAAGCACGTATGTAGTGTGTGCACTACCACAGCATACAAGAACGATGCGACTTCCATCCTATCAAACGAGAACATCAATATCAAGAGTAGAGTAAGTGCTGGCGTGTCATGCAACAGCAATCTTCTTGGGCTGAGCCTCGGACGCTGTGCGCGGGAAGCTCACGCTCAGCACGCCGTTCTCGAGCGACGCCTTGATCTCCTCCTCCTTCATGCCCTGCGGCACAGGAATCGAGCGCGAGAACTTGCCGAAGCGGCGCTCGCGTACGGCGTAGCCGTCCTGCTCCTTCGTCTCGTCGACCTTGGTCTCGCCGGAGACGGTGAGAACCGAGTTCTGCACGTCGATGTTGACGTCTTCCTTCTTGAGGCCCGGGAGCTCGAACGTCGCGGTCACGACGTTCTTCTCTTTATCTTCGTGCACGTCCATCCTGAGATTGGTCGTAAGTACGGTGGCTTGAGGTGTAGAAGGTAGAGAAGCAACATACTTGGGACGAAGGGCGCTCAGAGATGAGTTCTGGCGTGCGAGCTGGCCGCCATTCTGTGCGCGGCTGGGGCCGCTGCGCGCGTTGAACGCCTCGTCGAAGAGGCGGTCAAAGTCAGAAAGGGAGTAGAAAGGCTCGTAGAAGAAGTTGGTGAGCGACATAGTGGTAGAAGCGTGGAGTGTTTGATTTCAAGTGGGGGAGCGCGAAGGTGAATGCGAATTATGCTGAGGAATGGCGAGTTCAATGGCCATCGTATTTATACCTGCACGCGGAGAACATTCGCGAGGCAGGCGACGTGCAATGCGTCATTGTGAGTGGAAGAAAGGAAACCGACAGGGCTTTCGAGAGCACGGCGCAAGCGCGACATGGAGGTCGAGAACAAGTGCAGGACGCGTAGAAGACGCCCGAAACCTCGGGAAATGCCGCCATGCGCAAACGTCGCCGAAGCTTGCCCGAGGTGGCGAACTGCACAGTGCACATGCAAGGGGCCTCCCGGACGACTTGCAGCTGAGTATTGTACATCACCAAGTAACCCCCGCCAAAATGCTCCTCAGCGAGTGGTACGACAGGCATTGTGGGCGCAGCCTCGACGTGGAAGTTGAGAAGGAGCTGGGGAGTGAGTCTCTCCGGGAAATGCCGGCACGTGGGCGTGGTACGGCTATATGAGTATGACCCTACGCCCTATGGACGGTATACTTAGCCACCACCACCGCACCCTGTATCATGACGGTATGTCTGAAATCATCCTATCAGGGTGATTGAACTTGAATAGCGGTCACCGTCAATAGTTGTCGGCGGATACACTCGGCGACCAGGAGTCAGCCTGTGAGAACGCAGATTATGAGGATGCGCGTACGAGCACGATGTCGCGCATGTCCGGCCCGTAGGAACATTCCACAGCGAGCTCAGCGTATCACAGTACTCACCAGCACTTCCAGAGTGACAATATTGGGGCTAGATGATGACGTCCTTCGAGAGATCTTCTCTTGGTCCACAGCCAGTGTGGACCAAGTATGGGGAGTCGGCGCTACCTTCGAGAACCTCGCGTTCAACGCCATCCTCCGCGCACGCCACATGTACCTGCTCGCTCGCATCTGCCGGAGGTTCAAAGACATCGTCTATGGACACGCTGCTCTTTGGGCCGCCATCGTCGGTGTGCCGGGCGACGATGAAAGCCTGAGCTTTGTACTTCAGAAGACCTCTCAGGCACCCCTTACACTAGTTCGTCCCTTCTTCGACGCTGTCCCAGACGCCCAGCATGATTTCGCAAAGCATAACATGCATCGATTCGCCATCCTTCGTTTGAAGCAAACCAGAGATCGCAACTGGGCACCTGTACTATCGGGACGCACCCTTCCCACGCTCACGGGTCTGAGTGTAATCACACACCAGGACCCGTTTTACAGAGGCCCCCCTCTGGTTGTCGGTCAGACTTTCCCCGTCAAAACGCAGCCGCACTACGAGGATGACATACCTCCTCTCTATGCGCCGAATTTGCGCTTTCTCGAGCTGCAGGCCTTCTACATCCCTTTCCGAGCGCCACAGCTCCAGGACCTGCAGCTCACCAGCATCAGGGGTCTCTCACCTCCTGCACTGATGGACGCACTTTCCGCTCTGCCTCTACTCCGGAGGCTGTCCATAGTCCCTGGCAGGCCGTCTATGGGACCTCAGGACGATCTCCCGGACGAATGGCGCTGGGCAGGCTCCCCCATCGTGTCCCTGCCAAACATCGAGTATGTGCACTTGGAGGGAGTCGAGAGCACGTTCGTCGCCGGTCTCTTCACCTCTGCCGTTATACCTCTCAGTGCGGGCATAAGCGTCCACATCGGAGTTCTCGCGGGCATGGAGGACATGGACGCTATAGCGTCAGCCCTGCGCCGCTTCATCTCGTATCCCGCTTACGACTCTGTCCGCTTCCAAAGCGGCGTCGTCTTTGATCTCTTCACACAAGGAGCCGACGAGAGCGCTCCCCGCATCTCGCTGAGAATGCCGATCATGTCCACCGCACGCGGATATAACTTCTTCGAATGCGTGGCAAAAGTCGCACAACACCTTCCTCGTCGACACGTCTAGTTCCTCGACCTCACCGACACATGCGAGGCGCGTCCAGCATACGACCGAGAGAAAGCCGAGGCGTCTCTACGCAAGATTGCGCCTTCGGTCCATACGCTAGCAATCAAAGCCAAAAGCGCCATCGAACTCGGCTTCCTCACGGACAAGCGGTCTTTGCTCAGGTTTCCCGTTCTGCGGAGGATTGAGATCACAGCTGCGTCTGATTCGCATTTTAGTCACGGCGACGGGAATCCGGCGGGATGGGATACGCTGTGCGATTGGTTAGTCTCGAACGGAACAGCCGCGAAGCAGCTTAAGTGTATACGCGTGTCCAGTCGGATGTACCTGACGGGCGAAAGTCTCGCGCGACTGAGAACGATCCTTTCGAGACACAAGAGCCCATGTCTGATTGACGATGAACGCGATAACATGTGAAGGACCGTCAGTACATACTGCGCAGAGTTGCTCCCATAAGTCAAATAGCGGCAATGTTCACGTTGGATACAAGTACTTTACCGTTACCAGACGCTCGAGGCTTGGGTACTGTATGCACGAAAGGGATCTTTTCCGAGTATGTACTCGTATGGCAAGTTGGCATGCATTGCATTCACTGGATCAAGATCATCCACGCGAGAATAAA
Organism: Peniophora sp. CBMAI 1063; assembly: GCA_900536885.1. NCBI lineage: Eukaryota > Fungi > Basidiomycota > Agaricomycetes > Russulales > Peniophoraceae > Peniophora > Peniophora sp. CBMAI 1063. The sequence goes on along the minus strand of UWZB01000790.1, from coordinate 167,298 downwards.
GTAGAACAACCTGTTCCCCATGTCAGTACCCAAGCATACGACAAGAATGGCAGGACAAGGACGTACGAGATGGGGTATACAGCCAATACGATCCTATCCTGCTCAATATGCGTTCCGTCCAAGAAGTTCACAGCCGCTAGAAGCCCAATCAGCACACACCATGCGACACTCGTATGCAAGGGGTACACGTACCCCACATAGCCCACCCCCACGCAGCCAACGCAATCGGCGCCCTGACATATATGATACGGACGAAACATGAGATGAGCGCGGCGACATCCAAAGGCGCGATGCAGTATCCCAGTACGCATAAGCCTTGGAAGAAGGAGAGGCGGCCGCCGAGAAGTTTGGTTTGAACTGTCACGACGAGGGAACCGACGCAAACTATCACGACTACGGTGGTGAAAGTCGAGAGGGATTGGGCTGGGGGTGCCTGTAGAAGCGTAGATGGTCAGTACAAGAGGGAGAATCAAGGGAAGAGAGAGCAGACGTACGTTTACGGAGAGCATTATTGCGAGGGCCAGACAGAGGATGAGTGGGCCCCATAGATCCCAATCTCTACAGAGCTCGCGTCAGCATCGAGCACGTCAAGAGACGAATGGAAGATGTCAGCTCACTTTAGTACTTCGCGCGCTTCGCCCTTTCGAAGGGGGTACAGTACTTGAATGAGCTTGTTGTATATCGAGATCAAGTCCCTTCCCTAATTCGAGATTGGGTCAATGAAGTTCCAGATGTGGCGATTGATGGGAGACGTACGAGTGTGGTAGTTATTGGCTCGTCGAGCGTGTCAATCCCACCGGACCTATTCGAACGTCAGATTTCCTCCCTCTTCATCAATAGATCTTACATGCGTACCGCGTCTCTACCCTAACTCCACCAATGGCCTGCCGCCTTGCATTGCCTGTCGGTCCTCCACTCGTCGCACCGTTTCCTGACCCGCCAATATTACCAGACAGCTGCGGCGTCGGAGATGCAAGCTGTTCTGTTGCTCGAGCTTTTCCCTTGTCCTGGTGAGAGACCAAAGGTGTCGTAGGTGCGGACGTGCCGAAGCCGGGGATGTCCTCGTCGTTCAAGTCCGAGTCCGAATCATCTGTACATTCATATATGAATTTGGTACGCGAGTTTGGTATAGTCAGATGAGTTACCTGCAGGTATAAACTGGTTCGCGTGCTGCGGCGTCGACGCCATGATGATGGTGAGCTGCGTCCAGTGCGAAGGCAAGTGCCCGACCTTCGAACGCGAAACGGAGCGAGAGATGATCGGAACGACCGGCCCGGCGCGCGTAAGTCGCACGGTTGGCTGACGCGTCGTGAACGCGAGACGCGACGCGCGCCAGGCTCACACCTCGTCTCGAACTCCCATCTCTCTCTTTCCTTCCCTATTAGCGTATCGCGTCTACATAACTCACCATGGTATGATTTGCTATATCACGTGAGAGTATACGTAGCTCAATTATTGCTCAGGGTCAAGGAATGTCAGGCCTTCCGCCCGGCGCCGGCGGCCAACAACCCGGCGGCAACAAAGATGCCAAAGACGCCAAGGACGCCAAAGACCAAAAGAAGAAATGGGAACCTCCTCTCCCAACGCGCGTCGGCAAGAAGAAGAAGCGCGGCCCGGACAAAGCGTCCAAGCTCCCTCCGATCTACCCCACCACCCGCTGCCGCCTCCGTCTGCTCAAGATGGAGCGGATCAAGGATTATTTGCTGCTAGAGGAGGAGTTTATTGCGAACCAGGAGAGGTTAAAGCCGGATAGTGTGCGCGAGGAGAAGAGTGCGGCGGAGAGGAGTCGCGTGGATCAGTTGAGAGGGAGCCCGATGGCCGTGGGGACGCTCGAGGAGATTATTGACGACGACCACGCTATCGTGTCGACGGCGACCGGTCCGGAGAGTTATGTCTCCATCTTGAGCATTGTCGACAAGGATATGCTCGAGCCGGGATGTTCGGTACTGCTCAACCATAAGAACCAAGCGATTGTCGGTGTGTTGGCGGACGACACGGACCCTATGGTCAACGTCATGAAGCTCGACAAGGCGCCCACAGAGTCGTACGCGGATATCGGTGGCTTGGAGCAGCAGATTCAGGAGATTAAGGTCAGTTGATTTTATATTCACATATCCACCAGCGTATTCTAACGATATTCTATAGGAATCCGTCGAACTCCCGCTCACCCACCCCGAACTGTACGAAGAGATGGGCATCAGACCGCCAAAGGGTGTCATTCTCTACGGTGTACCCGGTACCGGCAAGACTTTGTTAGCCAAGGCCGTCGCGAACCAGACATCTGCGACGTTCTTGCGTATCGTCGGCTCTGAGCTGATCCAGAAGTACCTCGGAGATGGACCGAAACTCGTCAGAGAGCTGTTTAGGGTAGCGGAAGAGCATGCACCTAGTATTGTTTTCATCGACGAGATTGACGCTGTTGGCACAAAGCGGTAAGCCTAATCCACCGTCTTCCTTTGCTAGACTTCATGTTGACGTTTCGATAAAGGTACGATTCCACGTCGGGTGGTGAACGCGAAATCCAACGCACGATGCTCGAGCTTCTCAACCAACTCGACGGCTTCGACACCCGCGGCGACGTCAAAGTCATCATGGCAACTAACAAGATCGAATCTCTCGACCCCGCCCTAATCCGTCCAGGCCGTATCGACCGCAAGATCGAATTCCCCTTACCAGACGTCAAAACCAAACGCCACATCTTCCGCCTCCACACCTCGCGCATGAACTTGAACGAGGACGTCGACTTGGAAGAGTTCGTTACTACCAAGGACGACTTGAGTGGTGCGGACATCAAGGCTGTCTGTACGGAGGCGGGTTTGTTGGCGCTTAGAGAGAGGAGGATGAGGGTCAATAAGAAGGACTTTGAGAGTGCGAGGGAGAAGGTGTTGTATAGGAAGAATGAGGGGACGCCGGAGGGGTTGTATCTGTAGAGCTCTCATCGCGGTGTTGTTTGACGTGTAATATATTTTCAGGACTCTGTCATTTTGCCCTTTTCATGCATCACACGTTGAGAAGCTCGATCTCGCGCACTACATTGGTGGGACTCGGGCGCGGGAAGTATCTCCGAGGCTAGCCCGAGGGCGTCACCGGCGCAGGCGAGCTCTACATTCTTGCACCACCGCGGTTCTGCCAACCTTGTCCACTACCATCGGTTGCCCACGAGATCCCTACAATTCACGACTTCACACCCCACCAATCACTGACAAGTGCTCATGCTTGTATACTTGAGAATAACGCACGTAAATAAATAAATATGGTACCCAGTACTGCTAGAAGAGAGCTGTGCTCTAGACCCGATCCGACAACCCGCCTGAAGAAAGTACGATGAACATGTGGCGCTTAGACTGGTACGAACGGCCCCGGATTCTCGTACTGCCAAAGCACCTTCAACCAATCCTGATGCTCCGACTCCGAGTAGTTCAGATACGGCTCGAACGTCAACACAGCGCCCAACGTGTTCTCCGCATCGTTCTCAGCATCCTCCATCGCCCTAGCACGCACAGGCACATCCTTGTCCCTCTCAAGTCTCTCAGCTTCGAACGTCTCCCTGTTCTCCGCGCGCTTGTACAGGGCCCGGCGGTACTGGACATCTCCGACCTGAACCTCGGGCGCATTATCCTTGGCCTCAAGAGGCACAGTCATCTCCCTGTCCACGCTCTCCCTCGCCAACTTCTTCTGCGCGTCCCGCATAGAATAATACATCCCGCCCGGCATCTGCCCGTGCGCCAACATCCTCCCCTCCAACTCTAGGTGCAAATGAATGAAACTCAAGAACCATGCGTCGGGCGGGTTCTCGGTAAGCCGTTCGGCGAAGACGTCCATCAAGAGGGAGTCGACGACTTGGACGCATCGGGCGGCGGATTCGTAGGCGATGTTGTTGTATAAAGCGCACGCGGTTGCTGTTTTGACTTTTGGGGAGGAAGGGGCCGCGGGGAGGGCTTCGTAGGTGAAGTTCCAGCGGTGGGAGAGGGAGGAGAGGAGGTTGAGTTCGGGCCAGACTTCTGAGGTTGAAGTAGGGAGAAAGATGTGGCCCCATTCGCTCATCTTTGTGCACAGGTCGGTGGAATGGACGTGGAACCGCACGGCGTGTCCGGCCCACATGTGCGCCCAGCACGTCGCGGCGTCGAGAATGGCCCGAATCTCGCGCCGACCCAGCTCCGGCAATGGTTCGTTGTTGGAAGGGAGACAGTCGCGGCGGTGCATCATGAATGATTGGCGTTTGCCTAGGATATGCCATGTACCGCCCGTCCCGCATCCGGTCTTGTCGACTCCGATGTACACGTCGAACCAAGGCAAAGCGTGGGAAGGCCGGATGTGAAGACGTTTCGCGGTGGGATGAAGGACGGTGTATAGCTGACGGAGGATGCAGAAGGGATCGCCGTATTCATCCGGAGTCAACTCGTACGGTACAAGATCCCCTTCTTCGACCGAGTCGGGGATGGGAGGAAGATCGTCGTTGGCCCAGGTCGTGAGGTCGGCCGTTTTGTGGTATTGGAGCATGTCGGCGATGAGGCACCATAGGAGGCGGCGGTTGAGCGCGAGAGGGAAGGGAGAGGAGAGGTCGAAGCAGGCGTAGATGATTGCGACGTGGAGTTTGGAGGTGGGGTTGGCGTGTAGGAGGGTGTTGAGGGCGTAGGTTGCTTGGTCGTTGGCGAGGATCTCACGCAGGAGCGATTTGGCCATGGCGAGGTTCGTGCGCGTCACTGTAGGATTATCGTCAGTGGGATATCAATCCGAAGTATAAGCTCTGGCTGGACGTACGAGGCAAAGAGTCGCGCGTGAACTGAGGCAGGGCGTCCAAGTCCATGAGTGACGGCGCCACCCACGGATTGTCGACATGTAAAAGTCCATCCTCGAGGTCGTCGATGAGCATACGCGTAAGCGCAGCAGCATGTCCGGGAAAGTGATTTTGGAAGATCTTGCGACAGTCCTCGATGCTCATCGAACGGTAGCAGTGCTCGATCACCAACCACAGCCAGAAGAGCTCCGATGTATCGAACTCGTTTAGGCAAGTGACCACCGGTCGAGAGGTTAGTTCGGGAAGTAGAGCGGTGGGGGATACGATGAAGTAGTTGACCGTAGTCATCGTTTCCCTTGTCTAGTTTCGGGGGTATAGCAGTGAAAGGGAGATGGAGATGGAGGATGTCGACAGAGCGTCAGGGTGGTTCCCCCGTCAAAGGGCTTTATACCTCCTGATCTCGTGCCTCGCTATCAGTGCTACGTCTTCTGTGGTTAGTGATGTGATGTCGAGAACAATGCATGGCTCGAGCGCAGGTCATAGCAAGGCTCGCCCAATTGAGGAAGACAATGGGCGGATTGCGGGGATGGCCGCGTGTGGCGGGATCCTTTGTATCTCCTTGCTCGAACATGTGGTCAAAGTCAGCGAGCGCAATGCACGCGACTCGTAGAGTGTATAGCCGTAGAGAGGCATCGATGTTGCAAGCCGTACTCGTGGCAAGTGGTTAAGCGCGCAGACTGCATTGCCCGAACATATATTCGCCACGTGGTAGTCGAGCGAGCGATAGTGACGCCTGAGAGCTTGCCAGTTTTGCCTTTTGACCTCCACTGTCATCATATACTATGTTTCGGCGCAGACCCTGAGCGTATCTACGTGGGAGCAGCAGGACGAATACAATCGGACGGTTGGCGCACACGCCAATCACGCGGGTGTTGTTCGTGCGCTTCTCCACAAGCCGAGCAACGTCCTTCCGTGTCTACGTGATCTTCGTCTTCAGACGATTGCGGACTGCTCTACCGACATGTTACTCTCGGTCGCGCGGACCCGCAGCCTGCAGCGCATGCGCGTCGGTCTCCTCGTGTTCAATGCAGCGTATGACCTTTGTGATGCGTTACGGTGGGACGAGGAGCGTAGAGCCTTCATGGCCCAAATGGAATCCATGGGTACTCGGGCGGAAGGGTTTGTGGTCGAGCGGGATGAGCGTCAGTCGTACAATAAATCGCGTGTGACCTAGGAGTGCATCCAGCGCTGGGAAGAACGACTCATCTCAATATGCATCTACACCTCAGCATGTACCTAGCCACTATTTATGAACGCGATGCTATCTTGTACAACGGTCTGAGCTATGTGAGCCCGGTCATGGCATACATAATGGAGATGGATCCATTCGACGTTAATGGTGTTCATATTCAATACATCGTGTGAGCGTCCAAGTGCTATATCATGTCCTTACTATCGACAACAAGATACACTCTAAGTAGTCCGAATTAGGGTGGACGCTCTGCGTTCGCCTTGCTGTACCATTCCTTCACCCATCCCACAAGGTAGTGCGCCATCTCCCGACCTTCCTTCACACGATCTACAACATGCGCTCCAGCTCTGCGCATCTCCTTCCTCCTTCCGCCCTTCTCCCAGGCTTTCGCCACCGCACGCGCCCAGTTACCACCCTCGTATTCCACACGGTCCATCTCGACGCCCGTGCCCGCCTTGTCCAGATACAGTCGCAAGCCATGTTCTTCGACAAATAGTGGGCGCGAGACAAACACAAAGGGCGTGCAACTGTCCACGGCCTCCGCAACGCTGCCGTAACCCAGCTTCCCAAGCAGCACATCGCCGACCGCCATGACATCCGGCATGTAGGCATTGCGCGGTGCGACGAAGAACCCTGGCGGAAGGTCCGCAGCGTCATCGGTACTCGCACCGCAAACAATGGCGATCCACGAGTCGTCAGGGAGTATGTATGCTTCGTCACTCTCATCCGACGACATGGAGATCGTGCGCTCGACCATGGGCGAAGATGGTATGAGCTGTATCGACGGCGATGTAGCGAATCTGCTCGGTTTGCGGGGTGTGTTGGGCAGACTTGCAGGTGCTGGTGCACCAGGAACGTTGATGTGTCGAGGAGTGAACACGGGTGGTTGCAAGCGCCGTCCGCCGTAACGGGAAGAGTGGCGCTTCTCTCCGGAGACAAGCGCTGTGAGCGAGCGCCTCAGATCCCCTGCGAAGGCAGACTCAGGCGTGCTGCCGTTCGCGAAGAGCGAGAGGTCGTCATCATCCTTGGTCGTATTGGGAGATAGCGCGACTGAAGCCGGCCTGCTCGGCGAGCGACTCTTTGGCACATGAAAGACCTGTCCACCAAAGCTGACAATGAGGACCTTCGTGAACCGTGGATCATGGAGATTGGACGGAACGCCAAGAGCAGAGAAAATGCGGGTGCGTCCCGCATCCGTGTATGCATCCGACGAAGGTGGGCGCACAAGGAGAGGCGCAGATCGTATAGTCCGCTGAAGGGGTTTAGGAGGAGCATCTGGCCCTGAGAAGGGTAGCGGGGGATGAATGGCTGGATTAGGATAGGAATGTGGCGGATATAGCGTGGAGGTGACCTGTCGTGAGAACGCCTTCGCGGAGAAGTCGACCCAGGATGATGCGGGCAAGGCGGGTTTGACCTCGAACGCGGGTAGCGGTATGTGTCCAGGCAATCGTAGAAGCAGATCGGCTCGCCGGTAACCCTCGTACACTTGCCGCACGAGAGGCTCAAGTGCGTCATCAGGTATTGGGATATCGGGTTCAGGGAAGTTCGCGTCCGAGGGTTGTATCGTGGGAGCCGCGAGATAGCTGAACACTGAATCGAAGGTGAAGTTCGTGACCAGGATAGAGGGCAATCGAGCCGCATCTGCTGCGAGAAATGCGAGAAACGCCGCATCGCTGAGCACCACGTCGGCGCCGACAGTCTTCAGCCAACCAGCCTCTTCGGCTACGCGGGCCTCCTTCGTGTCGAGAAAGAGGCGGAGAGCTTCCACGCTCTTCGCCCGGTCAATGCGATATGCAACGGGTTGTACGACCACTGGGTCGATGAGCGAGTTGCGGTACTGGGCTCCAAGGGCTATACTGTCGGCGAATACGTGAGCGGGTGCCGATGATACTATATGGACTGTTGGGCGTGTGTCGACGGGAAGAGAGAGTAGATGAGACGCAAAGGCGCTGACGCGCTACTAGAAGAGTCAGAGGATGAGCGGAGGTAGAATATGCTGAGACACTAACCGTAGCGTGACCATATCCATGCCCAGAGCAGTAATACGCCACACAGCGAGGCATATGTCAGGCCGAAGATCTACACTTGAGATGAGTCTATTGCTGCCAGATTATTCCCAGCTCAAGATCCCTCTACTCTCAGGGAGGCAATGACGAAACAAGGTTGGAGACTCTCAAGGTTGTGGTAG
>UWZB01000790.1:112821-159084 GCA_900536885.1 Peniophora sp. CBMAI 1063 | reverse complement strand
ACAGCTAGGTATGGCGGCTATGGCCGCATGAGCATGAGTGCGAGAGGCGCCGAATCAGCGCCGGGCCTGGCCGCGCCAAGTCGTGACGTCTACCGGCTGTTACCGTTCGCGCCTTTTAAACCGACATGTGGGAGAGTGATTGACATGGCTTTCACGCAGAGATTCGGTCAAAGAACGTTGTATAAGTAGGCTACAATCCGTAAACCAGTACGCGATGACGGGGCACGAAGACTAGTAATGCTACACATGATTGAGTCAAAGCAAGCAGAGCGGGAGATGCCAAAATGGCCATGTACGTCGTGAATGGTATGGAGTGCAGACAGTCCAGTAAAACCAATTAGCGTATGATGATCGTAATATACAGTACCGATGAAACCAAGCTCAAAAGGTCATATCCAAGTTCGTGAAGGTCAGAATGCGCGCGGCGCATAGTCAGAGAAGGGGTTGCGTTCCTGTCCAGGCCGAGCCTGCACAGGACGGCCCATGACGGGGTAGCGTCCTCCAGGCGAGTTGGGTACGTGATCGTCGTCAAAGGGCGTAGCGAAAGGGTCAGGGCCCGTACGCTGAGGGGGAGGAAGCCCAGGAGGGTTCTGGAGCCTACGAGGAGGGGGTTGGAACGAGCGAGCGGCCTGAGGAAGCGGCGGTGGCGCGGGGAACTGGTACGCGCTGACGCTGGTATTGTGCAGCGCGACGGGTACCTCGAGCATCGTCTGAGGCTGAGAGGGAGCCTGGATCGGGCTCACATCCTCGGAGGAGCCGTTCGGTCCAACGTCATCGGGCACGCTCGCTTTGCGGCGTGGTCCACCACCTTTGGTAGGAGAAACGACCGGACGCAGCCACGGCTTGACAATAGGCGCGGGTGAGGTGCTCCAGCGGCTGTTCTCGCGAATGCGCTCATGGGGCGCAGGCTCGGAGGGAGATGTCGTCTCGATCACCGGGAGCACCGCACTGTTGCGGGCGCTCTCGGCGAGCTCGGGCGAGATCGTCAACGACGGCTTCTTGCGTTTCCCAGGCGTAAAGTCCGGGGCGCTCGACCCGCCGCGGGCGTTCATGAAGCTGAAGCGCAAGCGCTGCCACCAGCCCTGGCTCGCCGCATCGCTCGCGCGGCCCTTCTCGTGGTCAGAGGGCGAGCGCGTCAGGTGGCGGGAGAGGTTGCCGAGGCGTGAGGGACCTCGCGACTCGGCTGGGCGTGGTGCAGAAGGTGCGGCGTCACGGTCAAAGAAGCTGTCAAAGCTTTTGCCGAAGGCACCAGCGAGTCGAGCACCAAGACCCGGCTCGGGAGGAATGGGAGTGAAGCTTCGAAGGTCGACTTGAGGCGGGGCGTCGCTGACCTGGACGGTTTGCGGCTTCTCCTTCCACTCGCGGAAGGGGGTGACAACGCCATCGACACCCTGGCGTTGGCCAGACCGCTCGAACTTTCGGCGCTTACGACGCTCGATAATGGCGCGTCCGTACGAGTGGTAGAAGATGACGCCAAAGCCGGCCAACACAACAAGGAACCAGAGTCCGAGGAAGATCGCGAACATCAGGCGCTCCTTGCGGAGGCTGGCGGCGTAGGTATCGAGGAGGCGGCCTACAAGACCGCCATCATCTGAACCGTTGCCGCCACCGACAGCCGCGCGGGCAATCGGTTGTGAAGCCTCGTCGATCCTATCCGGAGACAGGACAAGCGCATCAGGGGCGACGCGGGTAACGTTCACTTGGAGATTCTCGTTGAGGAACGTGAGAACATTCTCGACGGCGTCGACCTTGGAACCGATGAAGCACGCGATGAACTCCTGGGCGGGCTGTGCGAGCGGCGTATTGCCGAAGACGTCGTTCACCAGCGTCTGTACTTCCGAATAGAAGGAAGCGATGGTGTTATTGAGCGTCGTAGTCGTGCCGTTGACCCATCCGAAGAGTCCGTTGTTGATTGTCGTCTGGATCTCGTCGAGCTGAGAGTTCACGCCGGCCGCGTACAGTGAGGACTGGTTGTACATGCTAGCGTTCATCGAGTTGCTGATCGTCCTGGAGAAGTCTGCAGCGGAGGCCTGAGCCTGGTCCCGGAAGTGCGCCTCGAGCGGCTTCAGCGCAATAAGTTGGATCTCAACGGACAGTAGGCCGAAGAAGCCGATGAGGAAGCATGCGAGTGCAGGCGGATGAAAGATGTAGTGGAGCAACCAGCGCAGGTTGATGTTCTTGCTGGGCGACAAGCGGAGGAAGGTCGAAACCTGGTTGGCCATGCGTGTAATGACAGGGTGCTCCGCGCTCGCGGCGAGCATCATGAGGTTGTGGTCTGACAGGCTGACGGTTGGCTGCGCCTCGGGTCCGACGTGTACAACAGCAGGGTCCGTGGACCACGCCTCGCGCGTGTACTGCAAGTGCTTCTGGAGCGTGCGCCACTGTCACCACTCCCAGAAACAGGAGGCGGCAAGAAGCAAGAGAGCGAGCACAGCAAGAATGATGATTCCAATCTTCGTCATCTTCACAAGAGCATTGCCAAGGTCGTCGATCGTGGAGGTGTCCATATCGTCGCAGAAGCTGAGCGTGGCGCGGTCGGGAACGGGCAAGACGGACGAGTTGAAGGAGAACGCGAGGAAGGTGTCGTTGATCTCCTTCTTCACAAGCTCGAAGGGAGTGTCGACGCTGTTATTTCATCAGTCAAGCCATTCAAGGGAGAGCAACAGGCGTGCGTACAGATCATCGACCTCGCTCTTGAGCTGACTGACGCTCGGCAGAGACGAGTTTAACGACGTCAGTGCATCGGTCAGGTCGCTGGGAAGCGTAAGGTTGGCGAGGGAGCTCAGATCGGGAACCTGCAGCCAAAGTAAGTTTTGACAGCAGAAGGTTCAATAAAGGACACTCACGTCAAACTGAGGGGCAGTGATATCCCCAAACGGGTTGACATCGTTGACTTTGTCGACAATGGACTTGATTGCAGAGTTGATGCTGGTGACATCGTTCTGGATAGAGGTGCGCAAGCCACTCGCAGTGGACTGAATCAAGTCGCTGGCCTGTATTGCGAGTCAGCATGGGAAAGTGCACGGCGGGAGGAAGTTGACTTACCTCCTTCAGACCGCTAATAATGATGGACAAGGCGCCGCGAACAATAAGCTCAAGGAAGCACAAGAGCGTCGACCGGTAGGTGTCGATGATGAAATTGATGATGGCTTCCATGACGGTCAGCGCAAGCACAAGTGCTTGGCGCGTTGCAGACAACGCCGCGTTCGTCGAAGCGACGACGAGCTCGTTGCTAGCCAGAGCCATGTAACGTGGCATGCTGGCCGTACTAGCTGCGGCCTCCTGCGCCGCCAAGCATGCCGACAACAGGTCATCTTTGGCACCGTCTACTGCGTTCTGTGCCGAGTCGCCCGAAAGAATGAGCCGGAAGATGATGAATACGATGGAGAGGATTGGGTACGCGAGCCATGCAAGCGAGAGGCGATGCGAGAGCTGGAGATATGGGGTCAAGGTCGTGCCCACGCTGGGGTGCGAGTCATATGCAGGCGGGAATGCAGACATTGAAAAGGTCAGATTATTCGTGAACAGAGAGAGGTCGTCCGGCGACGGATAGCAAGCAGAGAGCGGAGGAGGGCCCGATGGGCAGGAGTCCCGGGGAGAGAACAGAGCTTGCTCGGATTCACGCTCATCGCTTTTGTATATCCACAACAAATGCCAAAGCGGACCTCACACGCCGTACAGGTGGTACTGGCAAGACAAAGAGACGGAAACGCATTGACGCTTGTTCCCCGGGGAAAGCCGCGTGTTGATGGATTCCCATGCTTTCAATTATTCTCCTGCTATTGTTCTTCAACTTTGTCGTTCGCTCCGCCGGCCATGTCATAGGTGTGGAATGTAGACGCCTGGTGATCGTCGCGATCCTTACGTCTACCAGTGTGCTCAAGACAACGCCGTATAATGCTCAGCCGTGCCAAGAGATACCTCAGTCGCCCGAGACGCGCCCTTGTTCTTTCCCGCCAGCCTGATCCTGCCCGCTTGTCCCCAATTCGGAAGCCCACAACGGCACTGGAAACACTCCATGCGTGAGCAGAAGACTCCGACATGACCTGCATGGTCCAAGCGCCATGCGTCTACCGCCCGACCTCCATTCTTGGTTCACTCATCCGGGCCATCTCCATCGATTTATCGGTACACAACTCGTTGATCCGATATGACGTGGACAATACTCTATTGTGTACTACTGGGGGCTGTGCACTGTAACCACAGCGGTTCTGGTTATGCTTCCACATTATCTGTTCACCGTGGATCAGTTGCTCGTCGGCGTACTCGGCGCGGAATGGCCGCCTTGCAGCATAGTGAGTCCAATGATGTTACATAAATTAGACCAGTTTCTGAACTGATGGTATGTGTACAGGTATGTCAACGAGATTATACTCTTACAGATATACTCTACAGTGTCTTTGTGCATGTCGTCCGACTATGTTCCCGCATAGCTCCCAGTCCACCCAACGCGATGAACACCCACTCTAGAGCTCCACATCTCCAGACTCATCATCCCTAGACCACCTCGCCTCTCGCCTCCTCAACTCCCTGTGCCACCTGTTAGGAACCCTCTTCTTCAACGCCCCCGCGGCGTCAAGCACCGCCTTGAGAACGTCCTTCCCCTCCTCTCGCACGTCGAAGCGCAGGTGCTGTCCGTTGAGGAGCAGGACGGGAAGCTGCGCGGACGAGTCCGGAAGCAGACGGCGAAGCGTGCTCTCGATGATGCCTCCGTCGTTGCGCGTGTCCAGCTCCACCACCGTCTCGTCCACGCGCAAGTCCATCTCGGCCAGCGCCTCGCGCAACCGACGCGTCGCAGGCTGTAACGACTGCAAAGCACCTGTCAGCGCCCTATCCAACAAGACATCGAAACGAAACCACACACCTTGCCAAAGACGACGACCGGGTTATGGTACCATACATCGAGCTGCAGCTGCGCCAGCTCCTCGCTCGCAAGTGGCGTACTCGGGTCGAAGTCGAGGATGAGCTCCGGGTTCAAAGGCGCGCCCAACTCCGTCTCCGTCGGAAGAGCGTGCTGCTCGTGGGCGGCGAGGAAGGAGGTCAAAGCGGCGAGCTCTTGTCTCGGAGTGAGCTGGAGCTGGAGACGAGGTGCTGTCTCGGCGCTCGGAGTCGGAGCGGAAGGTCGTGGTGCGGAGGCTGAGACGGAGGCATTCGGAGAGGATGGGCGTTGGTTGAGTTGCTGGTGACGAACGACGCGCCCAAGGCGCTCAAGCCTTCGGCGGGCGGTGTGCGTGTTGGTGGCGACGGTGATGTCCGAGTGATAGTGAGATGCGATGGGGAAGTCCGCGAGGAAGACGATGTAGATCGACAAGAGGCAGAGTGCCGTGAGGCCGACCACGGTGAGATGGATGCAGCGATAGTGCGTAGTTGATGCTGACGACATTGTAGATGAAGATGTTGGGTAGTTGAAGGACGGTTGGAGCCAAGGAAGGCTCGGTGTGCGGCGAAGAGAACGAACGAAGGGACGGTCGCAGACAAGGATCCCTTCGAGAGGGCCGTGCGCGGATTTATACGACTGGCCCTCGTACCTCTGGAAGCGGAATGTGTGCGCCATTTGACCTTGGTGTCGGCAGTTGGCCCATGCACAAAGCGTACACAGAGCTCGAGACCGGGCTTCAATATCGCGGTCGCGCTAGCGCGTATTGTTGCGCTGGTCTCACTTAGGTCGCCGACAATAGCCCCGGTGGATGGAAGCTGCGTGGGAGCTTCCGAGCTTTGGAGCAATACACGAGATATAGTTAACTATATCCTTATGTGGAATTGGCTGAGTTTGTAGGATACCTCCGTCTGGTCGCTGCTAGGTCTCGATGGCGAGCTGAAGCGACTTGGTGCACTGACTTCGATCCCTCTGATTACTTTTGTATGCAGTCGAAAAGCACAATCAATCAGGTTACGTCGCTCGCTGCAAGTAGTCTACCGTTAGCTGTACCACCTAGCGTGTACATGCACTTAAAATACGCTACAGTGTAAAGTTCCATCCTCGCACGGGATCTCAGGACGGCCGCCGGCGTACGATGCCCTGAATCTCTCCATCACCGTCACTGCAGTTGCGCTTTCAACGCAACTCCCAGCTGCTCAGGCTGGTTTACGCCGGCTGCATCCGCTGATATCGTTAGCGCTAGTTGCCAGTAGCCTCCGGGTTAATGAGGACCTTTCAACTTCATTAATCCATCGACTAGTCGCCGGATGCAAGTCAGTCTACGGGAGGACATACGGAGCAAGCGCACACTGGGTCCGTACTTCGACTCCAGTACTTGAACTCCATGAGCAGAGCAGAGTGATCGAGATCGGGTCGGGCACTGGGAGGCAGTGCTTTGGGCCCAAAGCGGAATGGTCAAGAAGACCCGACGGAAGGAAACGCGTGTCTGAGTTATTCCCATGACGACGCCTGTTGATCCATATTGTTAGAGATGGATTCGTCCGATGAGCACGGATGTCCACCAAAATGCGTGCAAAACCCGCGCAGATTTTCAAGCTGCAAACGTATAACCCTATGAGAAACTCATAACCCATCTTACCACGCTCGGCATTTTCCAGTATTTAAACCCGGTTTTCCTTGCGTTCCCACGAAACGCACCTTGCTTCTTCCGTTGATCAGCCACGTAAGCATTTCCAACTCCGCTCCCCTCGTGCCTTGTCTCATCATACACAGGCGCCTACCCGTCCACTCAACCTTCATCTTCGATCAATAATATACATATCCTGTAACCCCATGAATACTGTAGACCAGTACGAGTCTGGCATGGATACCTCTACCATAGTACCGCATGAGCCCTCCTCATCTGTTGCGAACGAGTCGATGCCTGAACATCATGAATCTGAGAGCCTCGTGGCCCGTTCGCCACAGCTGACGGCGGCTCATGCTAATCTTGGTGCCGGTGCCGCGATCGTGACCGAACACGTTGTGTTCCCCACGAATGCTTCTCCCGCTACACAACCGTCACCAGTTGTTGTCAACTACCACGACCAACCTGGCGTTGCCGTTCCCCTTTCGTCTGCTGAAAGGTACAACATCGACGTCGCCCCAGAAAGGCAGGCGAGGTGGAATACACACTGCAGACAGCACAAATGGAAGGTCGGAAGAAAGGCGGGTGACCCCGCTCAACATCACTTCTCTCGCGGGACCGAGGTGCGTCTTCCCTCGTTGGAATTGTGCGTTTTCTGACCAGCCTCTGATAATAGGTTCTCCCCGAAGAGGCGGTCAAGAAGTGGGTGAAGCCCATGTTGACAGCGCTGGAACTAGCCACGCTCCCTTGCAAGCTTGAGAATGATAGCTGCGGGGAGCAGTCAAGGAACTACGCGATCAAGAGGCTCCTCGCCTTCATCCGCGAGCGGTCCGACGCGCTCGGTATCGACGTCGTCGGATCTGCGAGACTCCAGCGTCAGCCTTTGCAGGGGCCACTCAGACTCCGCCACTACAGTCCGCCGTTGAGGACCTTTCGCACTTCTAAAGACCCTACGAGCGGCATCATATTGAACAACGAAGTGCTGCCGGCCACGATTACCACGGTTTCGCTAGATGAAGCGACGTGGATGTACTCGGTATGTAGCGAAGCATTCTTCTCTATGCAGTGTCGCTGAACGCGCCTCCACTCCCAGATGCCGCGAACCCAACTGCAGGCCTTGCACGCCTGGTACCCAGACTTGGATCTCATAACCGTCGCTATTCTCGCACTCGAGTACCATGGCGGTTTCCATAATCATAACAACAAGTACGTCGCTTCATGAAACCGTTCAACGTACCGTACTAACATGTGTCCCGTATCAGGATTGTACAACGTCGTCTCCGAACGATAGAGAAGATCCTACATTCCGGCATTGACGAGGAGGGTGTTCATTACCTCGGAATAGCGTCCAGGCAGTTCTGCGAACGTGTCTTTGGTGCCTTCCTTGATGGGCGGGTACAGCCGGACAAAAACTGGGTCAATAACAGCCACCGCCACCTGTACGTGAAGCAGTATCTGCCCGTCGGTTGTGTGGTTGTGCGGGACAATGCGAACAATCTGGTCATCGAGCGCTGGTTCCATGGCTCACCTCGTTACCCACTCGATGCAGTGCGAGATCTCAGCCCATTTACTCTGTGATGTGTTCTGTATCTATTGCCCACGTTTATGTAGTTGTTGGACCATTGATCATATCACACTCGTACACAATATACACCGGATTTCCCTGAACTATCTAACGGTAATTATCCACGTCTTTGGCACGGTCAGTCAAGCGAACGTCGGTCCAGGATCTTCTTGATCTCGCGATGCTCCGCAAGCCAGGACGGGAACGAACTCTCGTTGCCGTCCTCGCGGCGTTCAATGAGATAGTTAGCGAATACGATGAGCATAGCGTAGCGATATCTACATCGTATTCTCATGAGCAGAAAGCACAAGAGTGAAATGATATCGAGACGTACAGGTAGTTGATGGCGAGGTTGAATAGCTTGCGGTACTTGTTCGTACCCTTCTCACACGCCTCGACCTTGAGCTTGTTACTGTACTCTACGTCACCCTCACGTAGTTGTAAGCGTGCAGAGGTACTTACTCGTAAATTGCCTTGCGTAAGTTCTGCACATCTTGCATAAGGTCGATAGAGCGATCGGTCAACTTCTTAGCGACCTTCCCGTGCGAGAGAATGCCGACTAGTTGCAGTATACTTTTATACTCCCCTGCGCGTACTTAGTCCGGATCCCGTGCACAAAGAGAAATGATTCGTACCCTGCAGGTACGCCTCTTCCTCGGAGGCTCCCTCGACGTAGTCATATTCATCCGCGGGGCTGCCTGGAGGCGCGTTCTGAACATCGGAAGACTCCTTCCAGTGCATCGTTGTGGCGATGAGAGAAGCCGAGACCATTCCCGTAGTCGTACGTCCACGGCCCATCTGACAGTTGAAGATGAAGTCCCCGGCGCTGTCATAACGAGACGCCACACGATCGAACAGTTGAGCTAGCGCAGCGGGAAGCGGCGCTTGCTCATCGGTCTGAGAGAAGTTAGCACAAGCTCGGAATGAGGCACGATAGCTACGCACGATGGCCACACGACCGTAGTCTATCTTATATCCATCCCGCTCCATGAGTTCGAAGACGTCGCGGGGGGTCATGATATCGTCCTCGGCGACCGTTTCCCATATGGGTACGATCGCGAAGTGGCCAGGACGCTCTTCGACCTCATCGTGCAGGAGGACACGGCCGTTTCCGGCGCGTACTTCTTCGATGACATCACGCTTCAAGTTGGCTTCCATTCGCTCTACCATATCAGTAGTCACACCTGTCGCCCTAGCACGGCGTCAGACCATGTCGCCATCGAAGATCATAGTACGTACTCAACGTTCTCAAGCGGACGATCGACCAGGCGAAGAACGTGCGGTCGGCCGGCGACGTAGAGAACAGGCTCCTCCCGAAGCGATGTCCATACTGCGGTGTTGCTGCCCTCGGGGCCCGCATCAATCCTCGCGAGCGCCCGGCGGAGACCTTGAACCGTTGGCATACCGCTGACACCATCATCAGCTCCCATACAGTTTCCACAGTATATACACATACCTCCCGCACACCCATCTACTATCTTGTGCGCCAGGGACGAAATCAACATCAGCGTCGGCATCCTCACCTCGCTGGGCGAGATGCAGTACAAGTGGCACGCGTCGGAAGTTCGGTGCACCGTCGATCCGCTCAGGAAGGCTCATCTTCTGCAGATTAGAGAAGAAGTCGCTCTTGAGGATCGTGCTCTGACTGAGTATACTGCCCGCGCGGTTGGAGACTACGGCGGATACTTCGTCGGGCAACGCGAGGCCGTCGCCTATATCGACGCGCACTAGTGGACGGAGTGCGGCCATTCCGTCCGCGGTGAGCTCTTTCTCGAACGTCTTCAGCACGGGAAGCGACTTGACGAACGTCTCGAAGGATGGCGACGTCGATATGGTGTCCGGTTCCGTCGATTGGAGATACGCGGCGAAGACGATGAGCTCGAAGTACCTGCGCAGGTTCTGTATACCCCGTTGAGCGTACATCTTCTGCATGCCGGAGTCGGTTGCTTGTTCACACTTGATGCGGGCCTCCTCAATCGAGTCGCGTATGTTGAACACTTCACCGCACTGGTCGATGGCCTCGTCGACAGCGTTCTTGATGGCAGGCCCTTTTCGGACCACACGCAAGACATCTATGAACGCTCAATGGGGATCCTTTCTGGAGCCGCAGTGAGTACGTACTATTGATGACCTGATAAGATTGCCTGCGGATGGGAGTTTCGTTCATACCCGCATCGCCAACGCCGCTGATCCTGCTCATGCTCTGGCTTCGCTGAAGCATAGGCGCCGTCGTCTCACGGTCTCGGTGAAGCCAGTTCTGCACCAACACCAAGATAACAGCGGCGAGCGATGCTCTTCCTCGTCCCAGTTGATCGTTGAGCACAACGGGTGTGTTCGCCATGTCGGTACTAAGCGCGAGAGCGATGAGTGCTCCAAAGTCGCTGAAGTCCGGTGGGTGCTCAGCCGTGATGGGTATCCGTACGTATGAAACCTCGAGCGGAGGAAGGCCATCAGACGAAGGGTGTGTGCGCCGCGAGTTCATGACTTCCTTCAGCACCGCAACATCTCCGGGACGGGCATCTTCCCAAACGGGAATGACGGCGCCGTCGTTGACCTCAGTGTGAAGTAGGAGTCTGCACTCGGTTCAGCAAGATCCGCAGGGGATGATGGAAGGTCACCTACTTGCCGCCAAATGAGTGTACCTCCGATACAACGTCGTCACGAAGGCGTTCCTCCAATGTCTCCAATCGGGAAGCAGAGATGCCGCCGTAGTCTAAGCGTCATCAGCATCACATATAATAGGCTGAACTTCATCTGCCGCACCTTTCATGTTGCGCAGGGAGAACCGTTCTCTCCTGAGACAGTAAGGCGCACCGTTGACATAGACAAGCGGCTCCTCCCGCAGAGCAACCCAGACAATCTTCTCTGCACCGGGGCTATTCTGGCGTATGCGCCGTACAACTTCGTCAATTGCCTCCACAGCAGGTTGTCCGAGAGCATAGATGCTTGTGCCTGGAACCCGGCGGAAGTTGATTGCGCCTCGCACGCCGGCTTCGACGTGAGCAGACTCGCCGAGCCACTGATCGCTCTTGAGAAGCATGCCCTCACGCAGGATCACGCCTGCGCGGGTCTTCACAACATACTCAGAGTACTCGTCACCAAGCATCTCGCCACCAGCGATCTGCACGTCATTTCTGTGACCGCGAGTGGTCGCGCGTTCCATAGACCCAGAGCGTGATAGCGCGGTCAAGTCGTGGACAGGAGCGAACACATTCAGGCGCGAGCCATGAGATTTACGCAAGAAGAGGATCTGGCTAGGAGTAAACATAAGTACCAAGGCACTATCAGGGAGCAAAGGAAAGCATAAGAACTTACTTCCATATTTCGGTACGAGGCTGTGCGTTAAAAGTTAGCAGCAGCCACATGACTGAAAGCGCAGTGCGTACTTTCAACCAGTCGACAAAAGACGTCTTGAAGTCCGTCTGCGCGTCGACATAGCTCGCAAAGGAGATCAGGAAGAAGCTACCATCGTCGTCAATCGGATGCATATCTGAGAGGAGGTGAGGTACTGACTACTTCTCAAGAGCCCTGGCTGCCTTGGCAAGATATTCGCCGCTATCCCCTTCTTCGAGCGTGCTGAGACTGTAACGTACACGATGCACAAGGATATCTTCACGCAGATTGACGACGTGATCGACATTGTCTATGACCTTGTCAACTAGCTTCTTGGCCCGTTGTCCGTCATCTAGGAGGCCTAGGAGAGACAGGACAATCCCATACGAGCCCATGTGGGCGCGTCTCAAGCTGTCAAGCAAAGACGGATGGGAGAGGAGAATCTCGATGACGTGATGAGGCGCTGAGGCGGGTAAGCCTGTAGAAGCCGGGATGAGTCAGAGCACAGAGTGTATGGGATGGGACTGTGTTCACACTGTTGCAGAACATAGGTGAGTCGCAGAAGCGATCGGTTCATATCTTGTTGCAAGCTTGCTTGCTCGAGCGTCGCGACAACCTTGGATTCTGCAGGTAACCTGCGCAATTCCTGAGTGGGCTATATGCGGCTGGTCAGATATCTGCAAGATCGGATGGCTCCGAGAGGCAGGCAAATACCGTATTAGCGCCACCGCTGATAGGTGTTCCAGCTCTGGAAGGGGTATGAGGGAGGCGAGAACCGTATGGATCGGGCAATCCTCGGAGCATGAGTTGCCGTCGTCGGAAGATGCACGCTGTAGTCATCGCAAATGTTGTTCGGACAGCGCCCATACCACAAGAGAATACCAACGAGGTACGCAGAGGATCCAGATTCTTGATGACACGTAGGTATGCGTCGATATAGTTGTCCTAATGTTCGGTAGTCAGCGGGTGAGGTAAGGCACAAGCAAGTGGGTACTGACTTCGATGGGTCGATCCGGCGAAATGGGTACACTGCAGCACGTTAGTATTATGGTACGCAAGTGATTCTCAGTCCATACCGATGATACTATCGCGAACGCTTTGATCAGAAACTTGCTTTCTAGACGGGCATTGACAAACTGACCTCTACGTGCCATCCTTCAGTAGCGAGGTGTTCCCACAATTCGCGAGACGTTCTGACATTGTTTCCATCAACTGCGGTCCAAGTTGGCAGGATAGCACCATCTCCGTCCTCCACGGCTGTCGCATTTATCAGAGTCGCCCGTTGCCCAACAAGTCGTAAGAGCCTCACCGACCTCGTTATGCGTCAGGAGTAGACCACCATATCTGAAGTTGATTAGCACGGATACTATACCGAAGTGTTCATGACCCACTTCGCAGACTCCGCGAGTATATCGGCCTTCAGGCGGTGTTCGATGGCCTCGAGGTTCTCTGCCCTATCGGACATCCGCAGGGTCTTCCGAGGCTCCGACGAGTCTCGTAGGACAAAGGGTCGCCCGGAGATGTACACTAGCATGTTGTCAGCATGATTCTGGTAGTGTTAGGCGATGGGAGGTAAGAGGATCAAAGAGGCTCAATGGACGGTGTGAGCTCCGAAACGAAACAATTCAAGGCATACACAATACATCATCGGGCAATGGAGCGTAGTACTCGGATTCTCACCTATAGGCTCTTCACGCGTAGAGAACCACACGACATGTGAGGGATTCTGTACACCCGGTCTCGCACGCAGGACAGACAAGATGGCTCGCAGACCCTGTGAGCGCGGTTGTGCAGCCCCAAACACGTTCAGATCTCCTTGACGAGGTGCGCGGAAGTTGGGAGCGCCATGCACGTTCAGATCAAGTTCCAGAGCGCGACCTGATTCGGACAGTCTTCAGCTCACCGTCCGAATGAAGAATAGATAGCTCCTTTCGTACCAGAAGGATAGAAATCAGTCTTGAGAATAAAGCCACGCGAAAGCACGCTTCCATTGCGCGACTTCACGATCGACGGACCGGAGCGTTGTAAGAGCGGTACCAAATCGAGCGAACCGTCATCCCTGTCTGTGGACAAACGCGCTTGACTGCTGCTGGTTCGATGCTGGCCAAGTAGAGATGGAACAGGTGAAGGATTGGGCGGCGAGATTGGGCTCATTGCGGGAAGTGGCCCCTGCGACGAATCTCTGCCTTGCATCTTATGCCTGAGTCCCCCTTCAGAGATAAGGCGAGATGGTGGTTTAGGGTGAAGACGCGGGATGCCCTAACGCGCGGCAATCGCGCCCGCCGCGTTCGGTCCACGCCGCAAGCCATGTGCCCGCATCTTAAGCTCGGATTTTGCCGGACTACTCCGCGCTTTATACACGCTATACTGCACAGTGACCGATCTACCGGATGACCGCGACTTGAGTGTCAAAGACCCCTCAGGTGTGTATGGGGATGTGTCGCGGCGCGACTAGGAGTCTTCGATATATTGTCTGCGAACGCATACTAGCCAGAATGTTACTCTTTACTACATCATAGTTCGGACAGATAGAAGTCTCGCAGCGCAGATGACCACGTTAACATCCCTTCAGGATCGGGTTTCCTTCCCATATCATCCAAGGTCATCATCTCCACATGCGCTTGCAACTCAAGTACGCGCGCGCGAGGGATGTTGCAAGCACGAAGGCACAGTTTGTGTACCTTTCTCTGAGCACGTTCCATTCGCCTCAATGCACGCGCGGCTTGAGTGCAGCGCGGCGGGTACGCGAAGTCAACTCCGTTGATTGACACGTTGCGCACGTTTTGGACCAAAGGCGGAGCTTCTGGATCCTGCCCGGTCACGCCGATGGGTGCTAGCGAAAAGGCTAGGACATCGAAGAACGAGTCGCTCGCGTTGTGCCCGTGTAGAACGACTGTGTCGAGCAATGGCATGACTTTTGCAATGGTCCTCCACCATGCTGGCGTAACGCTGTGGACGCCGTAGTCGAGCACGAGCTCGCGCACGTTGCTGATCGGCAACGACTGTAGGAGAAGTGTTGACGCAGAAAGCACTAGCTCTGTGCCGTGAAGACGCGCAATGACGATGTCGACGCTCATGTCTGCGACGAACAGATCGCCTGCTTCATAGGTGCTGTTATGGGATAGCAGATCGGGCTGTCGATCCCAGCCAGTAGAGATGCGGAGGTTGTCCCAATGGCCGGTTGTATAGGCCTGAACTCGCACCGCGAGTAGCTGCGCAGACGACGAAGCGGGATGTTGGTGCTCGTACCATCTGTTCAAGCCCTGAGCTACAGGCACCACGAGTGTAAGATCCTCCATATCATCTGGCACTCCGCATATCATCCGCATCTTCGCATCCTGGGGCACCACGATCGTGCCAAGAAGTGCGGGAGCATCCTCGATGTCCGCGACGAACAGACACTGGCGCAGTTGGGAAAGAGTCACTACATCGGGTGCACGCGGCGGTCGCGGTACTTGAACATCGCTTGTCGGTGAGGGGTTCAGAAGAATGAGGTGATTGAGTTGGGGCATCCGCGCTAAGGCGCTGAGGATCGCCGCGGCGTTGCTCGAATGCTGGGGCGTGGTCAAGATAAGGGTGACGAGGGAGGAGCTGAGAAGAGGGCTAGTCCATGAAAGTTGCAAGTCGTGTATATGCAGCGCTCGTAATCGTGGCGCTTGTCCGCACAAAAGGTCATCGCTGAATGTGATGAATCGTGCCTGATCTTGCTGCTGAGCTGGCGGTAGAGTTTCCCAACTCTCGTAGCAATTCATAGAGAAATGGCACAGGAGTAGCGCTGCGCTCCTTCCTTGGAGTAAGTGGCGCGAATGCTCAATGGTCCTACGACTCCCGAAGATAGTCAAGTTCTCGATGCGCGGAAGGTGCAAGAGCACCTTGGTCAAGAGGGTCAGAGCAAGGTTATCGCTTCCTGCCACCCGTTCAGCCAGTCTGTGAGCTCTGTCGTCGAAACAGACTGTGAGAGGTGCTACGCCTGAGCGAGACAGCATAGACTCGAGGAGCTCTTCGTTGACGAACTCTGGAGTTGCCCAAAAGCGAGGGGTCTGCAGTGCAACACGCCTGAAGTGGCGGTCCACCCAGGGAATGCTCCACCAGCCTTTCATGGGAGGGATGAGGGCGAAGACTGGTTGAGAGACGGTGTACCCAAAGATCAGAGACAAGAGCTCATCCGGAAGAGTGTGTATCGGGGAGTAGGTAGGCGTTAGTGATCTCGCGCGATCCGCGCTCGCCGCCGTCCGTTGATCGTCCATGCAAGCTGAAGACGAGATATTCCACAAGACTGGTAGCGTAGCTTGTGCAGTAGCTATATATACCGGTGTAAAGTGCGGCGAATCCTCGGTATAGACGTAAGAACGGTAAGTCGAAGCCTGTCAAAGCAGTGGTAGATGGCTGGCGCGTCTACAGCGTACTGGCTAGTACACGTCACTTGTCCGTCGAAGGCGAGGATCGTTGAATCGTGATGATGGTTCGGGGCAAATTCGGAAAAAGACCCTCGGTCGCCACAACTTTCAAACGGCACTATCGGTAAGCGCCGGTGGCTAGACAGACGAACTTGTAGACGGTACGCCAGACACTACAGCGTCACAGACACAGTCAGGAGAGCATTAGACTATTGCTTATTAGATACAAAACATCCACTGTCCGTCGTAAGGTATAAATCGGTAAGATCTGTAGATAAGGCTGGTCGGACCGGCCGTCCCTTCACCAGAAGCGCGACGTTTGGGGGTGGTGGTGTTGTACTACACGCAGCATATTGACGTTAGACGTCAGACTTGACCACTGAAGACGTGAGTCAGCACATGCACTAGGAAAAGTACAGCATCACGTACCGCATTCCCCACGAAGGTATCAGCGCGCGTGGCGATAAGCATGTCGATGGCCTGCGCAATGTATTTCTGCTCACGGGTCAACTTGAGCTCCCGGCTGGAATGTATCGATTTCCATCCTCCGAGCTCATTCAACGCCGCCTTCAACTCCGCGAACCAGTCCGACTTTCCATTGGTGAGAACGTAGATGCGGTCCAGGTTGCGACCCTGGCGTTGAGCATCGGAGCGCACTTGGCGGGCCTTTTCGACTATATCTTGAATGGAGGGGAAGCAATGTTTCCCATAGAACGCAAGACCCTCGGGAGAGGCCTCTCCCCATTCACCATTCTGAGGTGGAGTAAACTGATCGGGAAAGCCTTCACGCGTGTTGAAGGCGTTATACGCAGATTTCCACTTCGCCAGATGCGTGCAGTGACCCTCGAAATCGCCGCGTCGTACGTGCAAAGCAAGTAGCCCCGGGAGCTCCGCCCGTTGACTATCGCGAATCCCGGCGCCTGGATGGACTATCCTATAGTTTGTCTCCAAGGCCGAAGTGATGGTGTCAGACCACTGCCACTCAGTCAAGATGGGCGACTCGAGTAACGGCGGCCATAAGTCTGCCATGCGCTTGCCGTCACCCATAATGCTAACGAAGATGATCAGTGTACTGCTTGAACAGACAATCCGGAAAAACGTACTAGAAGTCGAGAACCTGCCCAGTGTTGTACTGAAACTCAACGCAGCCATCGTCAATAGACTTGAGTCGGTTCGCAAAGTGTGTCATGATCGTTAAGGCCGACGGTTCGCCAATCTCATGCTTTATGTCATCGACATTCAACATGACAGGGTGGGGACAAATCGACCTGAAGAAGGGTACGGATACGGCAGGCGGGCGATATTTGTCCGCGGGATAAGGACCTCCAGCAATAGGACCTATCCAGACACACGCACGAGTCAGCGTTGAGTGAAGTTCGCCGGACTATTGTCGTACCTTTGGCGTAGACCGAGATGGGTATTTGAGCGGGGATGATACTGTCACCCCACTTCGAGTAGTCGCCGACTCCGACATCCCAGGTATAGTTGTACATTACAAATCTGAAGGCACCATGAATGACTTTCTCGAACAACAACTGGTTGTACTGACGTTCGTTCAGCCATGTACGACAGGTGCGCGTTCATGATCATATCTTGCATCGCGTTCCCCCATCCGAGCACTACACTTCATCAACATCTTATCAGATGGGGATGAGTGATGGTACCTACATTGGACGTGTTGGTCGTACAGCACATACTTCCCATGCCTTCCTTGCGGTGGAGGGAGGTCTGGATTATTCTGTGGAAGAGCGAGTTCCTTTCGGAACCTGGGCGACATATGAGTAATTATTTTGACCGCGGGCCATGCCGGCACCTACCAGGAGTAGTAGTTTGGTGGGAGTCTTCTCCATTTTACAGGTAGCGTCTTGGATTCCGTGTACCAGAGATAGAAGTACGTCAAGAACAACGTCGCAGCGACACCAGCCAGCAATGACCACAGCCGCTTCAAGAGGCGGCGGCGGTTCAAGATCGGGGAGGCCTCCACGACGGAATGTCACTTCTGGGTCTCATGCAAAGTTGACGGTTGACGGGCGCTTACCATGATGTGCCGGACACCAAGCCCGAAGCAGCCTCAGAAGAAGTCGGTGACCAGAGTGATTTGAGTGTGATACCCCAGCCAAACTGCAAGCCCACAGACCGGCTAGTATACGAGTCCAAGAAGCACCGACAGCGAACCAGAGAACGGACTTGGTGATGGTTCGGGTACAACGTCGAAACGGCATTCGGTGACCGAGCCTCATCAGTGAGGCATCACGGCAACGTCCGACGGGGAATACCGAGATCAAATACTCTAAGCAGCCGCGCCGCAGTTGCCGCACGTACTCCCGGACTCATTCGTCTGCGCAACAAAGCCTTCTGGAGCCGATAAGTATGGCGCTCACTTGCTCTCCACTACGACGAGGTCTTATTGCTTTGCCTTACGATGGGGCTCTCGGCCGCTGCTGCCGCTGTTGCCGCGGCAATCTTACTTTCTGGGAGAGTGATGTGCGCGCTTAAACAAGGCGACTCTTCGATCTCAGATGTTCGCAAGCAAGTCCACTTTGCGGCCACATATTCTTCTGCTCGCGCATCGAGCGAAGAAGCTGACTGGAATGTACCTCCGCATCCTGACGCTACTGGGAATATCATCTTCAACTCTGTCGGCTCTCTGATGCAGCTATGGCCCAATACGGTCTGGAGGCACGGTGCGTAGTGTCCCTTCGCATTCATGATCACATCAACTCATAGACTGCATGCAGGTCATACCATGGCTCTGACGCACATACCAGCTGGCACACTCCTGCATCACGGTCTCATCACGCCGAATGGTTCAGTACCAACTCAACCCGACTGGCTCGCCTTCGACCAAGAACACTCATACATCTTCGTACGCCTCTTTACTTCTCTCTTCTCCCTACCCCTCTGACATCATGCTTACAGGGATCACAAGTCTGCAGACTGTACTCCTTCATAACAACGCGCGACATCAAGCTTCTCTACTTCGACGGCAACTCTGCGGCGAACGAGTACGGGATGATGGAGACCGCGGACTTGCTGGCATGGGGCGAGATCAGACCAGACAGGTCGAATAGCGAGTATGAGCGGATCGTGGCGCTTTGTGAGTGGGCGAAGCCGAGAGGTCTGGATGGGTTCATTCGCATGGAGTTCCATTTGTGAGTCCAGTCGCTAGTCTATCGTGCACGACCGCTAAGCCTTCGATAGCGAAGTCATGTACTGCGACTTCAGCGATGGTCTCGAGCTTGTCGACTCGATTGACATGTTACCGAAGACGGACAGTCACTGGCCATGGAACTGGAACCCTGGTAACACTCCTCGGACCCCGGGCGGACCTGGAAGGCCGAGTAACATGGGGGAACCTGGAGAACCGGATGAGCCAGGGCCACCGAGGAGACCAGGCGGACCAGGACGCGGCTGGCCTCCAAGCACTGAACCCGCCGTACCGCCTACAGGCTGGCGCGGCACACTTCCTACAGCCAACGACGCAATCTTTCAAGCAGTCGTAGCCGGGTCCTGGCATCACCGTGCTCCTGGAGAGACACGCGTCATCGTTGACTGGCATGGCGCAGTCACATTCTACGACCCTGCCCTCACGAGCTTGATCGATGGACGCAGAGGCCTGCCGCGCTCGCAACATTCACTCGCTTCCATCTCGCAAGAGGATATCGCGACGAAGCTCAAAGAGGTCGAAAATGTGGTGACAAGGGAGGGGAGGGGGAGTGGTGTCAACTGGGGCAGCATCATGCGTGTGGTTGTTGAGCGGTATAGTGCGCGTGTGGCTATGCTCAACGATACGCTCGCCCTCGAGTCTACGGCAAACTTCGCAAACGCGACATCTCAAGCCATTGCTGCGCGCGCCCAACTACTCGTCATGCTCACACCGTACTTCCATACACGCGACTTCGAGACCATATCAACCGACGCTTGGCTCGCCCCAACGGTCAATCGCTGCGCACGCACCCGGTTCTCACACATGCCTACCTCGCACCTTACGTACCAAGAGAAGCTCATCCTCGACGCAATTCAACAGACGACGCACGAGATCTGCAGACGTCTCGCGCTCATGTGGGTTGACGCGTTCGACATCGAGAGCCCCGATGCGGACGATGCAAGCGCTGCGCATGCCATTGAAGGATGGAGAAGACATACGACGGAGTTGATGGAATGGTTAGATTGGTCGACTTGGCAGACGTGTCGACCGGGATGCAATGTGAACGTGCGTTATCCCTCGCATCCCCACAAGGAGCTATATCTGACAAACTCTACAGGAATTCTGTTATATCCCGACTTGGCCTTTCGTAGTCGCCGGTGACCGAGAATCAGGCATGGCGCCGCGCTGTGTGGCTCTGAATGACGCAAGTGTCGTGAACCCCGGCTGGGGTCCTGGTCCAGGCGGACCCGGTGGCGGCGGTCGTTGGCCAGGAGGTCCAGGACGACGCCCCGGCGGTGGACATGGCAGACACGATGAGAACCGTGCTTGAGGGTCACACTAGATTAGACATCATTGTCCTTAGACTTTGTGGAATTGTATTCTGGGTTGCATGGAGAGCAAAGCAAAGCGCAAATAGAAGTGCATAGCAAGATACTTTTACATCGATAACCAATTCCCGGCTCTCATCCTCAAGCGCTCTCCGCCTGAATGCTCTTCAGGATATAGCCCTCCAACCCACCACATAGCCACAGCTCCTGTACACTCGGTCCAACAGGCTTCACAGTGTATCTCCTCTCCCCACCATCCATACCCTGGACAACAACGCTCCCATCCTTCATGCTAACGCTAATCTTCAACCCTCGGTTCACGGTGAGCTCGCCCTGATTGCCGCCAGCACCACGTGCGCCGTCCTTGGCGTACGTCGATGTGAGATCCGCGACGAGCTCGGGGCACTCAACGCATACGAGCCCATTGTTGATCGCGTTACGCTTGAAGATGTCGCCGAATGAGCCCGCGATAACCATGGGTACGCCCGCGGCCTTCAACGCGGTCGCGGCCTGCTCGCGCGACGAGCCCGTGCCGAAGTTGTATCCTGCGACCAAGATCGCCCGGCCCTCTTTGACATCTCCCGTAGACGTCGCGGGGGCGAACGAAGCGACGAGCTGAGCGAATGCTGGATCGTAGTTCTCCATGACCACCTCAGCCTGACGCGCGAGGGTGATATCGTCCTGATATGTGTACTTTCCGGGGTAGATCCCATCCGTGTTCAAGTTGTCCTGAGGCGCAAAGAGGAGTGTACCACGGAAGGTCGCGGGGAAGTCTGGAAGAAGTGGTTCCTCGCTTGCAGAAGCGGCCGCGGTGGCCGCCTTCGCGCCTGAGTCTGCAATTGAGAAGAACGGCGCGCCGGAAGGCGGGAGTGCAGATACGTCCAGAGAGTCGGGGCTGGCGATGTACCCCTTGAGAGCGCTCGCGGCAACAACAGCCGGGCTCGCGAGATATGCCAACGCCTTCGGGCTACCCATGCGGCCCTTGTAATTCCTATTCGTCGCACTGATCCCAACCTCGCCCTCCTCGAGAAGACCCGTTCCGAGTCCGATACACGGTCCGCAACCTGCCGGCAAGACCTTCGCGCCGCTGAGCGTCAACGCTTCCCAGTCGCCGCTCGCCTCAGCTTCGAGTTGTACGGCAGATGAGGCGGCTGCAATGTAGAACTCCACGCCGGGTGCGATCTTGTGCCCACGGACGACGGATGCTGCGGCTGCGATGTCGGAAGCGCGAGAGTTGGTACAACTGACAAGGTAAGCCTTCTGGATTGGGATCTTCTCCGACTCAAGCTTGGGTAGCGGAGTGGACACCTTGACGCTGTTCGGGCCAGATACGTGCGGTACGAGGGTCGACAAGTCCAGAATGAGGTGCGAAGAGTACGACGCATCTACGTCAGATATAATAGGCGCCGCACGTAGTGAGTCGAGCCGTCTCCTGTTGATGCGCGGGTGTTCTGGTGGTGGTGGAATATCATCGCCTGGGATAGAGAACGTCCTGAACTCGAGCTTCTTGAGCTGCTTCTCGTACCAATCCAGTGTCTTCTCGTCCACCGGGAACAAGCCAACCAATGCACCCCACTCCGTGGTCATGTTCGCGATAGTAAGCCGGTCATCGACGGATAGAGCTTTGACGCCATCTCCGGTGAACTCGATAGCGGCGTTCAAGACCTCGTCGTTATTGAAGCTGCCGCACAGCGCCACAATGATATCCTTCCCTGTCACACCGGGCGCCAATCTGCCGCGAAGTTCGACCTTGACCATACGCGGGACCTGCCACCATGTCTTTCCCGTAGCCCAAATTGCCGCTGCGTCCGTTCGGACGATCGGTGTCCCGACACAACCAACTCCGCCGTACATGTTACTGTGACTGTCGGAGGCCACCGTAAGCGTGTACGGGAACGCATAGCCCTCTTCAACAAGGACTTGATGTCCAATCCCGCGTCCTGCGGGATAGAAGTCTACGCCATGTTGTCGCGCAAAGATTTCGATGTCGGCGTATTTCTTTAAGTTCTTGTCCGAGCGGTTCTGGACGTCATGGTCAAGCGTGAAGACCGGTTGCTTGGGATTATGTATCTTCTTGGCACCTATCGACTTGAACCTAACATGAGCACGCGTAAGCTACGCAAAGTCAAATAATGATGAACATCCGTACTTGGATATCACAGGTCCAGTGTTGTCGTGTGTCATGACGTGCTCGGGTCGAAGCATAACGTAGTCCCCGGCTTTCACGGCCTTGCCGTCCGGTAGTCCAACCGCGTACTTCTGCACGACCTTCTCAATGATTGTCTGTGGTGTCCGTGGTTGGCTGGGAGCCGCCGTGGCTAGCGTCCGGATGCATCCAGCCCGTTGAGCGCGCCATGCGAGCGCGTGCAAAGGCAAGCGCATGACGGAGGTCTTTACGCTGAGCTGAGTACTTCGACAGTATGTGCGCTATGCAGGCACACACTGTACCGCACTAAGTGCGCGTCCTCGATAGAAATGCGGGGAGAGGTGAAGGCAGAAGTGAAAGCTGTAAACTTGACTCCGTGCCGAAATCATGACGTCGGCGTTATCGGACATGGCCTCATACCCGCCTCCTGATTGGCCGAATGCATGGCGTGTTGCTCTCGACCATCATTTCCTCGACAGCTGGTCGCATAAAGTCAGCCTGGCATCGGGCTACATATACACACTCCACAGCTACATCTCAGCCACTGTACAAGCGGAATCATGAATACGCGTCTTGTGGCACTCCGATGTGTCGTTTCCGAGTCTCCCACTGACGCTACTGATGAGCCCTTCTCAGTCCTTCCTGGGGCTATACGTGTGCTTCTGCGTCCTCTACCTTCTCTCTCTTGACCCACGAATACACGATGGCGACAAAGATTACGACCGCCCACCGCATAGAGCAGTGACTGTAGTGACCTTCCAGGAGAACCCTGTGCCGGATATCATACAGTTCGTGCCGACTCCAGCACAAGAAGCGCTCAACAGCATGTGGATCATGGCCACTCAATGAGCACCATTTTTTACCTGGGCCGTTACTGCATCTGCAGAGAGTAAGCTGATGACACCGATGGCTGCACACGTCTCAAGGAACACGGACGGTGGCGACGTAGTGCTGGTAAAGGCAGTCGACGCGATGGACATGCAGATCGTAGCAGCGAGTGTCGGCAAGGTATGAGCTGATGACCATCACGGATGTACTGGTAAGTTTTGCTTCGGCGATTTTGGTGCCTGATACGCCTATCGCCATCTACTGCGTGAACGATGGGTCCAACGAGAGGACTCCGTACTCGAGGTAGCGACGAAAGCAAAACGCAGTGAGATCATTTCTACACTACAGTAGCGCAGGGGTCATTTACGAGCATGACACAGGGAGCCCACATCTACATCAGGGCGGGTATTGCGGACGAGCAAAACGCAGTAAGCCCGCGTCTAGATTACTAGAGCAGGTACGAGGGAGGGGTCCACACAAAGTATCATTCCCGCTACAACTTCACGGTCACTTCACGAAGTTGCCGCACGACGTCGTGAGTACCAGGACCCCGAACGCATTGGATCCTAAAGTATCAAACAATGATAGTCGATGGCATTCTGTCGTTATCATGGAGAGTACAACCCAAGACACTCCTGGGCACAAGCTCCTTTCCCTGTCACCTCGACGGGCGAAGAATGACTGTGCATGTGGAGCACGTATACATTGTGTCAAAATCAAAAACGCAGATAGGGATGCATATTCATGTGGTACCCCTTTCCTCCCATCCACCGCGCTTCTATGCATTTCACGAATTGCTATAGTACTGCCAACCGACCCAGTTCGCGATGACGAAGTAAGACGTCGTAGGGATGATGAGGATCGCGAAACAAGTATAGTGGTAGTCGCTCAAGACAGCTCTCAGAACCTGGTACAGGCATATCAGTCTGCATTCACATATATTCAGATACGGATGGAATCAGTGCGTACCGTTGAGGATGGCATAGGAAGTAGATGCCCCAAGAGCAAAGTGTACAACCCGCATAGGAAGAAGAGCGCTGTCAGCAGCAGTACGAGATAGCCTGAGCGAGCTGACGGGAGTGACATGGGAATGTGGCTAATTGGGGATATGCATGTGGATATTGTACATGGGTGTGGGCCGCCCAGTAAGCTGAAGGGAGATGGTGGTCAACTGCAAGTCACCGCTGCGCGTCCCGCAGTCGCCGCCGCGTCAAGCGTCAGCGACTGAAGCCAGGCTTGCACCGTGCGCTCATGCCTACTACACCCTTGGCGTCAGCACCAGGGACACCAAAGAGTAACGTTCCCTTCGCCGACCATCCTTGTCAACAAATCATTCCTGAAATATCGCCCTGTCGATCCTCGGGCGTCTACGTGACGCTCAAGTCACGGGTGGATACGCCGATTTCCAGCACGAACGATGATGTCAACGACTTGACGCGTCCTTGACGCGCGCAGATACGCGTCCCTCGGCAAGCTTCGGTTAGGCCCTTGCCGTAGCTCGGTTGATTATGCGAATCGTCGAAGAGGATGGCTGGGTGACAACGCAATGTACCCACAGAACCTCCTATGACGACCTCACCATTATGCTGGAGCTCATCGCTGTGGCTCGCAGGCAGGAGGCTTTTGGTGTGGATCTCGATGACGGCGGGCGCGTATAAAACTTGACAGGGAAGATGGATTGCAGCCACCAAGAGGCCACAGGACCAGTCCCACCACCTGCTCGATCTCAACTTGCTCTCGCTCACCACCCACTACATCTAAGCAATGGTCCGCACTACGACTCTCGGCGGATCCGCCAAGGATATCTCTGTCGCCAAAGTCGGCGTACGTCAATGCATCCATCTACCTTATCGGATATGAACTGATCTGCTGTGGCGTGATATACAGACGGGGCTCATGATGCTGACGTGCGTTCGTTCTGCTTTAATCGGCCTTCCTCTCTGATCCTGACTGGTTTCATCTGCGTAGCTGGACGCCCAAGCCTACTCCTGATGAGCAGGCCTTCGAGGCGATCAAGGCTGCCATTGACGCCGTCCCCGCTGGATCCAAGATGCTCTTGAATAGCTGTATGTCTAACTTTTGAGTCTGCTACGATCGCATGGGTCTGACTATGCTCGGTTGATAGCTCAGTTTTATGCGCAAGACTTCGGTACCGCCAATCTCGAGCTCCTCGCCCGCTTCTTCGACAAGCATCCGGGATACGCCGATAAGGTGATCCTGAGCGTCAAGGTATGAGACCTGACCTTGTGGTTGTGAATGACGATCTCATATATTGATACACTTGCAGGGTGGTACCAAGCCCAACACTGTCGTCCCTGACCCTTCGTATGTCCGCATCCTTCGGCATATTGCCACCATTTCATTGATAGGTCTTCCTGTCCAGCCCCGAGGGTATTCGCACCTCGGTCGAGCTCTGCGTCAAGGCACTTCGTGGCACCAAGAAGATCGACATCTTTGAGAACGCACGTGTGTCGCGCGAGACACCTCTCGCCACGCAGTACGAGACCTTCAAGGCCTTGATCGAGGAAGGCCTGATCGGTTACATTGGCCTGTCCGAGTGCAGTGCGGCAACTGTTCGCGAGGTCAACGAGATTGTCCCCGTCGCTGCTGTTGAGATTGAGGTCAGCCCATGGAGTTACGAGGAGGAGACCAAGAAAGGTTTGTGCGCTGGTCAACTACAGAGTGTTTCAATGACGAATCGTGTATAGTGATCGCAACTTGCGCTGAGCTTGGTATCGCCGTCGTCGCATACTCTCCTCTCGGACGCGGCTTTTTGACTGGCGAGCTGCCGAAGCTCGAGGAGGGCGACATGCGCAACCGCTTCTCGCGCTTTCAGGGCGACGTACGTTCATATTCATGGCTGACTCTGGGAGATATGCTGACTAAACGCAATTCAGAACTTGAATAACAACTACAAGCTCGTCGAGGCGCTCAAGAAGTTCGCAGAGAAGAAGGGCATCACGGCTGCTCAGCTTTGCCTCGCCTGGGTGCAGTCCCTCGGCGAGCGTGTCATCCCTATTCCAGGATCCAGCAAGGCCTCGCGCGTTATCGACAACATCAAGACGAGCGACATCACGCTCTCGAGCGAGGAGCGCGCCGAGCTTGACCAGATCTTGAAGGACATTCCTGTCTCGGGCGGTCGTTACGTTGATAGCGTGCCGGACCACGTCTTGCACCTCTGGGGTTGAGTCTTGTCTCGTGTAGACATGTGTGAACTGCAAATGTACTGCCTATCGTAAATCATGCTCGAAAACACGCTTCTTCAACCCCTAATGACGTCTGCCGCGCGTCTCTGGTGATGAGCGATTGCCCGGTTCTTTTGGCCCAGGCGCACTTTGTTGAGGATTACCTGGCGCAAATGATACGGGCTGCAACAAGTCTTATTGTATATGTACAGCATTAGCAGCAATATATAATTCCAGGTTCAACCTCCAGAATCCTGTGTACAGTCGTGACGTCAATGAATGATCTTCAAGCCATCATGGAATGACCATGACACCCAAGAGACGGTATCCCGACCTCTAATTGTGGGTATCACCTCAATCTGCAGCTGTGAGATCCGCAACGCAGAGCGAGTGGCGCGTCATATAGTATGGCGCTTCACTGGGTCCGGACCGGATTGCCGTGGCCTGATGGGAGATCGGAGCGGTCCACGGCGCAGCCACCCGGCGGAATTGCGACTTGGAAGAAACCAGTCCGTTGTCGCGCGAGGCATGACCACAAACACATCGCACTTCCAGTACGCGTTTGCTCGGCAGCTTCACCTACTTCTCGCCGTGAACCCACACCAACCAGAGCAACAGTCTTCGTACATCAGAGAGCATCCACACGGATATCTCAGTTTAACCGCTGACGTTACCGTCATCATGCAACGGTTGTTTGCCGATCAGACGCGGCTCTGCGCCTTTGCGGATGTACCGCTGTGAACGAGGAGCGTTGGACGATCCGCTGCACGCTGTGCTGTAATGGAAATGAGCAGCGTACGACTATATAAGGTTGGATCTGCCTATGGATATGACCATAGGATCCAGTCCACCAATCTCTCTCCACTTCAGCTCTCTACCTGCTCTACCACCATGGTTCGCACTACAACTCTCGGCGGCTCAGCCAAGGGCGTCACTGTCGCTAAAGTCGGCGTACGTGTATTTACTCATCTTGTGGTGGTCTGTTCTCTGACCCGTGTTCTGTGAACTATAGACTGGACTCATGATGTTGTCGTACGTCTTCCTTCCAACGATTGCCTTCCGCTTTAACGACTGACGTGTTCCCCGTCATAGTTGGAATCCCGCGCCCAATGCTGACGATCAAGCCTTCGAAGCGATCAAGGCTGCCATCGACAGTGTACCTGCCGGAGCCAAGATGCTTCTGAACAGCTGTACGCTCCACTTGCGACCGCGTGCATCTAGAGGTTCTCACTGACCATACCAATAGCCCAGTTCTACGCGCGAGATTTCGGAACCGCAAACCTCGAGCTCTTAGCCCGCTTCTTTGACAAGCACCCTGGTTATGCGGACAAGGTTTTCTTGAGCGTCAAGGCATGTAACACTACCCCTGCTATCATCACATGCGTCTAATAGTAAATCACTTTTAGGGTGGAACCAAGCCGAATAGTCTCGTGCCCGACGCATCGTACGATACTCCCTTCTGCCATACCTATGCTTTACTAATCGCTGCATATCATCTAGCCCTGAAGGACTCCGCACCTCTATTGATCTGTGCGTCAAGGCCCTTCGTGGCACTAAGAAGATCGACCTCTTTGAGAACGCCCGCGTCACGCGTGATACGCCTCTTGCAAAGCAATACGAAGTCCTCAAGGGTTTCGTCGACGAGGGCCTGATTGGGCACATCGGTTTGTCGGAGTGCAGCGCCGCGACTATCCGCGAAGTCAAAGGCCTCGTGCCTGTCGCCGCCGTTGAGATCGAAGTCAGCCCATGGAGCTATGAGGAAGAGACGAAGAAGGGTACGCTCATTGCTCGTGTTGGTGCAAAGCATATAGGCTGATGAAGCTTCGAACAGTGATCGCGACTTGTGCTGAGCTCGGCGTTGCCGTCGTCGCGTACTCGCCTCTTGGCCGCGGCTTCTTGACCGGCGAGATGGCTAAACTCTCCGAGGATGATATGCGCAACCGTCTCTCACGCTTCCAGGGTGATGTACGTTCAATCCTCTGCAATGCTGCACCGAACATTGGACTGATTGGGCAACAGAACTTCAAGAACAACTTCAAGCTTGTCGAAGCTCTGAAGGGCGTCGCGGAGAAGAAGGGCATTACCGCCGCTCAGCTCTGCCTCGCGTGGGTACAATCCCTCGGGGAACATGTTATCCCTATCCCTGGCTCCAGCAAGGCGTCGCGCGTCATTGACAACATCAATACGAGCGAGATTCAGTTCACGGCCGACGAGCTTGCGGAGATTGAGAGGATCTTGAAGGAGAACCCGGTCTCGGGCGGCCGGTATGTTGATGGTGTACCAGACAACGTTTTGCATCTTTGGGGCTGAATATAGACGTGTATGATGTGCAATGCATGTTATAGGAGAAAGTATGACGAATGTCTAGCGAAAATGTCCTGAACGAAATGAATGAGATGCAAAGCATTTAGATCCCGATGTCCATGAGTCTCGCAGCCCTCACATTCCCAAAACGAGTAGCTCACGCGTTTACCGCGTTGCAAGCCTGGACGTTGAGCTATTCATGGTCGTTAGCGCCGATGCGTATCAACGCGAACAAGACATACCCCGCTGAAGTGGCTTCCGTTACAGCAGACATTCTGCTGGTTGCATGACACGCTGCCAGAGCCCGAGCAAACAACGGCCACGCCGTTGTTACTCGCCTGGGCCTGTTGAAGCGCGATGATTTGGTCCGGGGTGAAGCCCAGGAACAGGAGCTGGAGATAGGAGTTCTGGGTAGGCGTGAGTTTGAGTGTAGAAAGCGCGAGGAGAAGTCAACGTACGCGGTTGAAAGTCGTGCTGCTGGACGACTGGACGTTGTTACAGCATTGCACGCTGCCGCTGCTGCATTGGCGCTTCACGAGCTCGAAGTTGTTAACCGCCTCAGGCGAGGGCTCGGGAGACGCGACAACGCCGAGAGCGAGGGCGGCAATGGAGAAGATAGCGGTGAAGGCACGCATTGCGAATTGAGAGGGGCTGAGGAAAAGTTGATGGGGCAGAGTAGTGAGTGCTGATGGGAGAGCGCTGAGTTATGAATGAGTACTGCGCCAGGCTTATATACAACCATTGTCAGTAGAGCATAGGAGTACGTATATCGGAACTCGAGGATACTTGGCGAGGAGCAGTGCAAAGACACAGACCCTGAGTCGACATGGACCCTGGGCTGTGGAGTCTGACATCTGAACCCACTTGCCGCACACACTTCGTGGTACACTGACACTAGCCCATATATCGGCATCACGCATGTCTCTATCTGAAGACATCTATAGATTTTGCTTCCGGGCATACTCGAGCAGAGCAGAGCAAGATCTACAAGTCTATCCTTCTTCTCCTATGCGCCCGGCTTTCTTTCAATGCCTCCGTGAGCCCCTCGGCTATCATATCCGTCCCATTAGGTGGTGTGGGTGGCCAACCCGACGGAGGCTGGCTCGTTCTCCGCCTCGAATGTATGCTGACGCATCTAGGGGTGAATTCTAAGTCACTAGGGTCGTCGCCATCAAGGGTGAAGGGCCAGGTCGTGATATAGCATATCTCCTGTGGTATATGCACAATGATCAGTCTTGCAGCAGGGAAGGTTGACATAGTAACGTACATCGGCCGCGCATCCCGGTCTACAACTCTTGAAACTCGTCCAGTCCAACCATCCCAACAGCTCATCAACCAATGCCTTCCACCGCGGCATCAACTCCTTCGCCCTTCCTTCACCAGTCTTCTCTACTCCGAACGCATCGAGCCATATAAGGCCAATAACACGGCATATGCCCGCTTGCGTCCCTTCAATAGCGTCAAGTGCGATGCGCTCTTGAGGCGTGAGCCGATTGAAAAGAACAGCACGGATGCCTGACGTCGCGAATGTACTGCAGCGCTCCATAGGTGCATCCAGCCAGCTCGTCGTATTGGGCGAATAAGATCCGACATCTGCGGTCGTGACGAAGGGAGAGATCATGATGAGCACATCACGCCGTATAGCAGCGGCTTGCGCGCTGGCGTTCGTGTAAGACGATGCGGAGTGCAATGTGTAGTTGAGATCGAGCAACCGCGAGCTGTATCGTTCCTCGACCTGTCTCATCGCGCTAGCCCAATCCGCGCCGCTGCCTGAAGAGGCTTCACCTCGCCAAGCCTCTAGCACTTCTTCGATCTCCTGCACCTTGGCTCTCGCGTCCTCTCGTGATATGCCCGCCAACCGATGTCTCGTCCTCGGCATACCTCTCCGCCTTTCCCGCAAGGATTCCAAGCTCGGATCGTAGAACGTGACCGCGCGATCGAGGTGCGGCCGTACCCGGGTCTCTCCTGGTGAGCGCGCGTGCCATTCGCCTGCCATCATACCCTGGATGAAGACAGTCACGGCGTCGGGCTGGGTGCCTATCCATTTGTCTGGTAAGCCAGAGGAGGTGTTGGTACCAGGCCAGTCGTTCTGCGGAATGCCAGGTGGCGGCTGTTTGGGGATCCCAGCAAGCGGTTCGAGGAGTGTGAGGCCGTTGGTGAAGTTACAAAATATCACTTCGAAGTGAAACTCCATCCGGATGAATCCGTCAAGTCCTAGTGGTACGCCCCAATCGCATAACGCCTCTGCGCGCTGCCACTCTTCCCAATCCCTCGATGGCTCCGGCACCTCCCCGTACAGAATCACATCGATAGTCTGCATCGCCTCAATCCAATTTGCCGCGCTCGCCCCGTCCAGATACAAGAGCTTGAGGTCTCTATTCGCCACGAACTTGAAGACATGACATTCGAAGGCGCAGAAGATGTAAGCGTGTTCGAAGTCAAATGCTAGCCATTCAAATGAGGTGGGTACGGTGGCGTTTGGGAAGAAAGAGCCGTGGTGGAGGATTGTGCCAGCGGGGATCGTAGCTGGAACGACAGTATGACCGGTGCGGAAAATGGTATTAGGCCAGAATTGAAGCAGGCCGCTCAGCGAGGAGAAGATGTCGGCCGCCGTCGAGTCGGGAGATGGCGCGTCTGTCCAACTTGACCGCACGCTGGCCGGCTCGGCCGGGTTGACCAGCGGGACTTGCGCGCCGCCCGCAACAGCGAGCCACCATGCGAGCGTCGACAGCAACAAGCTCACGGACACCATGCGGAAGTGAGCTCGAAAGGACGTTTCGTCCATATATCAAGCTCAAGATGGGCGCGGTTCCGGCGCCGCTGGAGTCAATAGCGGGAGGCACACGCAGGCCATACTAGACCCGCAAACGCATGCGGATGTATCGATCCTTATCGTCAAGTATCGGTGTAGCACATCATTGGTGCCTATAGGTAGCCCGCTGACCCGTTGTGGCACAAATAAGGGATTCGGTATGCGTGAATATGGTTAGGAGCAACCTGCGCTGCTGTCGGACAGTGCTTCGGGCCGGCCCGATATCGCCGAAGCGCAGGCTCGCGCGTCTCTTGTCCACTTGCACTTGCACTCGGCCACGATGATGCTCATATGATACATCCACTTTCAGAAGCGCTCTGAAGACGTGTATGAGCTTCGCATCTGTCTGTCGTCTTGCAGGCTGAGGAAAGAACGGAAGCCTAGGGCTTTGACAAAGTTCATGTCTGAGGTCCCTGCACCGCTATCGACGACGTATACACTTATGTCTCCGTTTGTTCTCCTGTGCATTATACCCCTCGAGACGCGCGTATATAGAGTCACCAGCGATCCACGATACCCCAGCGCTCTACTCCAGACCTCACTCCTCCAAACTCGCCGAACCCAACCTTCAACTCAAACCCAACAAATCCCACAATGCGTGCCTTCACCGCTCTTTTCTCCATCGCCACTTTGGCTCTCGGCGTCATCGCCACTCCTTCCCCTGAGGCGGAGAGCAGCTACGAGCTCGTCAAACGCAACTGCGGTGGCGGTAGTGTTCAGTGCTGCAACAGCGTTCAATCATCCAGTAGCACGAACTTCACCCGCGTATGTCTCTTTCTGCTCGCTTCTTGACCTCATCATGTTGATGCTAGCACGGATAGAACACCTACTTCTACCTCCTTTTCCTCGGCTTCACCCCCGCTCAAATTGTTGCGCTTCAACAGGCCCAGGCGAGCAACAACGGCGTGGCCGTTGTTTGCTCGGGCTCTGGCAGCGTGTCATGCAACCAGCAGAACGTCTGCTGCAACGGCAGCCACTTCAGCGGCGTATGTTTTCTCCCCGTATCGAGTGGAAGGAGATGCTGATGTCCTTCTTAGCTGAACGTTCAGGCTTGCAACGCGGTCAACGCTTGAAGGGTTTGTAGCAGCGCGTTGGTTAGGAGATGATTGGCCTTCGTAGATTCTCGCCTCCGTGTATTAGACTCTCTTTCGGGATATGGAGGACATTACAGACAGATTGGTCTTCACCAGTCACCCGTGTTGTACAGTGCCAGAAACAACAGATAGGTGATGCAAAGGCTGTTGATCGGATTTGCTACGTGCATGCACGATGACATACTTAAGCGATTCTGCAAACGAGCTTCTCGCGACCGTACGCTCCGTCCCGCATAATCTTCAGACCTTCTTCAAGACCATCGAACCCAGGATTAAGCACGCGCAACCGCTGTGTCTTGAAGCGTGGCGCGCCTTCGCCCGCCTTCCAGCCCTCAAGCACGCGAAGGATGTCATTGGCGCAGTATGCCTGGATCGCGGCCTTATCGTCCGGCCTCGCTGGGAAGTGCGCGGTGTGCGCGAAGTGGATGGGGTAGCCGAGGATTGTGTAACCGAGAGTGAGTTCGACTTTGACATTGGAACGGCGCTTCTGGGTCGCGTCGGAAACGGGCAGCAAGACAATGACCTTGCTATCGCGAGTGTGTGACATCGCATCCTAAGCACCAAGCAGTCAGTATATCTTCATGTGAGCCACGATGCAGCGGACGCACGATGGTCGTATCCGTAGTTCCGTTCTCTGCAACGGTATCGAGCGCGTAGATGATGCCCTTCTCGCCGGCAGCTGCTTGGATCTTCGAAGCGACTTCAGGATCCTTGTAGTCGAAAACGTGCGATGCGCCGAGAGCTTTAACTTCTTCATGAGCAGAAGGCGACGCCGTCACGAAAACCTCCAACCCCGAAAGCACTGCCAGCTGGATGGCATGGTGCCCAACTGCCGTGCTCCCGCCCCAGATCAGGATCTTCTCGCCCCGCTTCTTGAACTCGGTAGCCTCTGGCGTGAGCGGCTTGGGAAGTCCCAAGCGCATGTAGAACGTTTGTACGGAGGTGTAGTGTGGGATGGGGATCGATGCGCCTTCTTCGTACGTCATGTCGGGCGGAAGGACAAAGGCTGCAGCTGCGATGAAGCGGGCGTATTCGGCGTATGCTCCGTTATCAGTTTGCCAGGCGCCGCCTTCACTGTAAGGGGTGTAAGCACAGTCGATTCAGAAAGGGGCGCGATGAAGTGCACGCACTTGAAAGCCGCGACGCGATCTCCAACCGTGATATGAGTTACGGCTGAGCCGACGGCGAGAACGTCTCCAGCTGCATCACAGCCAGCGATCGTGCCGCCCGAGCCCCAGTCGCCGAGAGCATGCTTCCAGTCGGTGGGGTTCAATCCGACAACGCGAACGCGCACCTGCTCGTTCGTGAGTTTTGGTAGCTAGCTATGAAGAACGGAGGCACGTACAAGAATTTGGTCCTCGGGAAGGTTCTGCACCTTCTCTTGCGAGGCGAATGGGAGGTCTATAACCTTAACAGTCCGGTCATCCTGAACTTGAAGCGCTTTGATCGTCTCGGGGAGGGAGACCATATTGAGAATATTGAGGGTGCAGATTTCGAAGCAGAGATTGAAGATTGGTGGAGTACGAACTCGATGGGTTCCCGATCCCCATTATTTATAAAGACTGCAAACCGGAAGAGTCGGGCTTTCTTTCAGCGACAGCCCCACTCGGATGCGCCAGTTGCGCGACCATGACGGCCATAGCATGTCAGCCCGAACTGGCTCGGATATACGGCAGTCACAGTAAAGCTCGAGCGCGAGTCCGGCGTTTTCTCAGTTATGATTAGCAATGGGTGTTATCCGACGCTATGTATAAGGCAGTCTATGGCGAAGGTGCAAGATGGTGGTTAAAGTCAGAGCGCTGTGCGTCGGTCAGCACGTCCCGACTCGGCATCAAGCCGTCCCCGAGGAGCCCCGAGGCTTTCCCGAGTCATCTCAACACAAAAATTAGTGTGGCTGGTCGTCTCGGAGTGCTATCTCACTAAGTAGCAGTACTAGTGTCCGAAAAGCGAGTGCTCTGACATGAAGTAGTCTGTAGGCCGAATTTTGCAATTGTCAAACAGCGTGGATGATGGCCGTAAGATAAATTACTAGTACGGATGCAACCTTACGCGAGCTTGCAAACGAGCTTCTCAAGAGCATATGCCCCATCGCGCATGATCTTCAGTACTTACCTCCTCGATCTCTGCAAGACTCATCCAGCGGCACACGTAGCCTATGCGTCTTGGAGTACGAGCTGCCCTTTCCCGCGTTCCACGCCCGAAGAACGCGGGGAATATCAGTCTGCCGGCCCGCCCATGGCCCGCTCGGAAGCACAAAGTACGAAACAATGCCAGCTATGCCTTGCAAGCACCGAATACGCTCCAGGCGTAGACAGGACTTCGGTATGCTCATATCGGCTGAAATACTACGACTTCACAAGTAATAAGGGTTATCCGGAGTTAT
Organism: Peniophora sp. CBMAI 1063; assembly: GCA_900536885.1. Classification (NCBI taxonomy): domain Eukaryota; kingdom Fungi; phylum Basidiomycota; class Agaricomycetes; order Russulales; family Peniophoraceae; genus Peniophora; species Peniophora sp. CBMAI 1063. Next base: position 124,056 of record UWZB01000790.1, on the reverse strand, counting down.
CAGGCGTTGCTCGGTGAGCCGTGTGAGGCTGATGGTACGTAGTTTCAGGAGTGCGAGCGGCGTAAAGCGGTCAACAGAGAGTGACGAAGCGTCTTTTTCAGCAGCACAGCGTCCCCCGAGTCTTTCCCGACCGACCACGGTAGTCTGGGTCAAGTTGGGGTCAAGGAGTATCAAAAGCATACCAACGCGACACGTCACCGTGTGACACGACGCGTTGGACGATGTTGACCCTCGGGCCGTGCCGCCACGGCGCGTCGTCGTCTCTTGACGGCGACCATCATCGCACATTCCGTCCACCTGTCGTTCGAGATTTTGGGCCGATATTCTCCTTCCATACACCTCTCTGACGCGCGTACATACCCGGAGAGTTCAAAGCATGTTCACGGGGACGAGGCTTGGGGAATCCGCCTGGGGCACACACCTGGCGCCGCGGTCTCTCGCGGACGTTACGTCGGGCAACGGGCATGCCTTCGATGCCCGAGTGTCACTAATTTATCAGTCCTCGCTCTAGATCCCTCTTTTATGGCGTCTGACGAGGGAGACCGGGGCGCGCAGAGTGCCTCCAAGCTCACGGGACCGCGTCCAGTCGTAGAGTCGAATCACTGAGACTTAAGGATCGAAGCATCCCTCATCAACCGCCTGTAGCAGTCATTCATACGCGATCACGATGTTGAAGTCTGCTACTAGTGCCGAGCGGCGAGGACCCTCCGCGCCTCCGTCCTGCAATCGAAGCACTTGTCCTGAACGGCCATCACGCATTCCAATTGGATAACCCTCGACTGACTCTGCGAAGATAGTTCTACCCGCACAGCAGCTGCATGGTCGGGATAGACGTCGCGCTCAACGACCTTCCAAGGGTCGGAATTGGCCTACAAGCGAGCGCTTTTTCAGAACCAGATCCCCCGTGCGTCCATTGCTTACGAAGTCGCGCACTGTCAATGCTGATGACGTTCTATTGATAGCATATGGCGTGATGTTCGACTTTGTCCGGGATACGTGGCCGCACTGAGTCTACTCCTACTGGTCGAACGAGGTGTGTCGTATGCCCTCGCGAAGTTAGCGAAGGAGCCTCGAAGCTCGACTGGCACACGCAGAGAGCGCATTCTCGTCAATCTTTTCAGCGCGTCCACGCGCCGGGAGCATATCAACAATCGAGGCGGATGCACAATCTGGCTCTTTGCAGTTGCACGTCTCGTAGGCGTGCTCGTACTTCTGGCGTTGCACGTTACAGGCTTTTCAAGCGAAGGACGGAATGGTGCCCCGAACTACTACGAAGATCTACTGCGTGTTTCATACAATCGGAAGTGGCTGAACGTTATATCGTGCGCTGTCTACGTATGTTTATGTGTTCTCGAGATTGAACACGAACTGATATCTCGCTAGGGCTACGCTTCTCTCCTCGCAGTGCTCGTGGTAGTAGCCAAGCGCTCGTTTGCCAATGCCTTGTCCCTTCATCTCACGTGCCTCTTACTCGCTGCATGTGCTGTTTACGCCTACCGCGACATCTGGCCGCTCATGACCTTCCCTCTTACACCCATTGATGCATCTCATGACGCTCTAGTTTGGTGGAAGATCGCCCTCCTCGGTCTGACCGGCATCCTTTCTCCGCTATGCGTTCCTCGGCAATATGTTCCCGTCAATCCAGTTAAGCCACAAGAGGCGCCGAATCCAGAGCAGACGGCTAGTATTCTAAGCCTCGTCACGTTCTCGTTTCTCAGCGACATCATCCTAAGTGCTTACCGAATGGCGCACTATCCGTACGAGATGCTACCTCCCTTATGCGATTATGATCGGGCAGAAGAACTCGCCCGTCGAGCGTTCAAATACCTGGACACCTTCTCGGGAGCACGAAGGGAGCACGCGTTCAAAGGCCTCATGCGAGTATTCTGTATGCTACTATATCTCCAGAGTATCATGGAAGATCGCTAACTATAGTCGCAGGGAAGGAGTACTGCGTGTTGGCGTTGATGCTTGTCGGACGTGCTTTGATGTCCTTCCTATCTCCCATCGGAGTTAATCGCCTTCTTGCGTACGCGCCACGTCTGATGCCTCATGATCATCTTGGACTAACTTCACTTGAAGGTATATTGAGAACAGTGGTCAGGGCGCTTTCGTGCGCCCGTGGGTCTGGGTATTTTTCCTCTTCCTCTCGCCATTCATGATGAGCCTCACCTTCCAATGGTACATCTGGACCACGGTACGCTATCCAACGATCTCCGCTCATTCGGGCCCTAACACCGCCATCTCTCCAGACGTCAACCCTTGTTCGCGCGCAGAGCTTCATAACGCAGCTGATTTTCGAGCACGCTCTCCGAATGCGGGTCAAGGTTGATGCGACAGAAACGGGCGGTGTGGATGATGCGAAGAATGAAAAGGGGTCAACCTTGCAAGGACGTATCATGAATTGTCAGTGTGTGCTCTTTCACCTCAGAGAACTACATGCATCGAAACTCACCATCGTACAGTGGTCACGATCGATCTAGAGAATATTGTGACTGGACGCGACTTCCTACAGGCCGTTCTTTTCGCACCCCTGCAATGTGCTATCAGCATATGGGGGCTTTACCTACTCCTTGGCTGGAGGTTGGTATTAAGTCATTCTTTGTAATCGCTGCTGATCGAACATATCAGTGGATTCGTGGGAATGGCAGTCATGTTGATATGCTTTCCCGTTGTTGCGGCGCAATGCCCCAAGACAAACACAACCACGCGTAAGACAAACGCGAGCAGAAGGAGGGCTAGTCTGAGCCCACGGAGAAGAGACACGAACACACGTATACAGACGTGCGAGAGAATGGTGAATACCTGATCACAGCAAAGAGTCCCGGACAGATGTCGAGCGGGCACGGCCTTACTAGCGCGAAGCAAGTAGCTAGACCGCAACTCAAAGTTAGATAACTTCTACATAAAGTACAACGCAAACCACTCACCTAGACCGCAACTCAAAGAGGCTGAGATGCAGATCTAGGATGAGTTTGACAGGCTTTTATAGTACTCTACCAGTCCTATGCCGAGGCTGTGCCGTACGCTGTAAACCTGCGCCGTACTGCCGAATGCACTGCCGAGCGCTGCAAAGCTGTACCGTACTGCCGAACGCTGTAAAGCTACGCCGCNCCGAGGCTATGCGAGAAAAGAACAAGTCCAAAGAGAAGCGCATAAGGCATAAACGAGCATACACATAGGCCAAATCACGAGTCCATAACGAGTCACGAGACTTAGTCTGCATCCGTCCGAAGCCACACGCGTCACATCCGTCCATCCCCAATATCCCACGCTAGTTCTATGAAAAACATAGCGCCACCGCCACACCCGTGCCCGGTTTCATCTTGAAAAGGATGCAGAGTCTGCAGAGGGAGGTCATGAAGAGAACGGATGCACGTGTTTCTGCAATTACGGAGAGTATGCGCCTCTCCCTGTATGAACCTTGACCGTATTGATTGACTAACCTCTGTCGATAGCCCTCTCCATCCTTCGCATGATCAAACTCTTTGGCTGGGAGCGAACGATCTCCGCACAGCTGTCAGAGAAGCGCGCGGCTGAGATGCAATGGGTACGCAAGCGCGAGTTCGCCTCGCTTGCCAACACCATCGCTAGCTATATCATCCCCATACTCATCATGGTCTCATCCTATGCGACCTTCACGCTAGTGATGAAACGTGAGCTCAGTCCGAGTATAGTCTTTTCCAGCATGACGATCTTCGATATGCTTCGTGATCAGCTAGAAGAGGTCGTGTTTCGCATCCCCAACCTCGTTCAGGCGAAAGTGTCGTTGGATCGCGTGACGGAGTTCTTGCATAGTGTGCGCGCTACCTCGTTAGAGTCCATCAGTGATATAATCTGACTGAGCACCGAACAGACCGAGCTCCTGGACGTCTACTCCGAACATGATGGGGAGGCTGTACCCTCCGGCCATATTGACAACGACGCCATCGGCTTTGCGGACGCCTCCTTCCGCTGGACATCCGAAATCGATGATGGGGTACTTACACTCTCCCGGCGTCCTTTTACCCTTCGCATTTCCGGCGAGCTACGCTTCGTGCGCGAAGGCTTCAACCTCGTCATCGGGCCGACGGGCTCGGGCAAAACGTCGCTGTTGATGGCGCTTCTTGGAGAGATGCACTTCGAAGCATCTGCGCCTGGCGGGTGGTATAAGCTTCCACGTGTAACCGGGGTCGCATATGTGGCACAGGAGAGCTGGGTGCAGAACAAGACTGTTCGCGATAATATTCTCTTCGGCACGCCCTACGACGCAGATCGCTATAGTCAGGTCATCTACGCGTGCGGCCTCGAACGCGATCTCACACTATTCGAAGCCGGAGACCATACCGAAGTGGGGGAGAAGGGCCTTACATTGAGTGGAGGACAGAAGGCAAGAGTCACGCTTGCACGCGCAATCTACTCGTCTGCAAGCATACTTCTGATCGACGATGTGCTCGCTGCACTGGACGTGCATACGGTGCGGTGGATCGTGGATCGGTGCTTTGCAAGCAATCTCGTCAAGGGCCGTACGGTCATCCTCATAACGCACAACGTCGCAGTGGTCACTCGGTTGGTTGACTTCGTCGTGGCTCTGAATGCAGATGGGAGCATCGCCACTCGTGGGACAGTGGATGATGCGCTGGTGCAGGATGAGTGTCTACGAGATCAGATACAGGAGCAGGAAGAGGAGCTGAGGAAGGATGCTGAGATCCTGGATGCGCCAAGTGGATTGACGAAGGGCACCGTAGATGAACGGACAAACCCGCCGACAAAGGATGGCAAGATCGTTGCTGCGGAAGAGGTTGCGCTGGGGCACGTCACCTGGTCAGCGCTAAACTTCTTCTTTAGCGCGCTAGGCGGATCACATAGCATGTCCTTCTGGACGACGTTCATTGGCTTGCTTGCAATCGCGCAAGTTTTAGCCGCCGGGACGACTTGGGAACTCGGGTATTGGGCAGAGCAGTACACGCTTCACGACGCGCGCGACGTTAGCGTGCCGCTATACTTGGGTCTCTTCACAGTCTTGTTACTCGCAAGTCTGCTTGCCCAAAGCAGTTCAAGTGTCATCTTTGTCTTTGGCCTTATCCGTGCGGCGCGACACATACACGCACAGCTTATAGAAGCCATCCTAGGCACCACGCTCAGAGTCTTGGACGTCACACCTACATCGAGGTTCCTGGCTCGCTGTACACAAGACATTCGAGCGGTCGATGGGGATGTGGCCCAGGAGTTTCGCGTACTGCTCGATATAGCTTCGCAGATGCTTGTGAAGCTCATCGCCATCATGCTCGTCACACCGGCTGCTCTCCTTCCCAGCTTCTGCCTCTTCGTATTGGGAGGCTATCTGGGAAACGTGTACATGTCTGGACAGCTGAGCGTCAAGCGCGAGATGAGCAATGCCCGCGCTCCAGTTTTAGGACATTTCAGCGCTGCTGTGGCCGGTCTTCCCAGTATACGCGCGTATGGAGCCCAGGAAGCTTTCTGTTTGGAAAGCCGTGCGCGTATTGATCATTTCACTCGTGCAGCGCGCACATACTACAACCTCAATCGATGGGTCAGTACGCGCATCGATGCGCTTGGAGGAGCTTTCGCGGCCCTTCTGGCCGGCTACCTCGTTTATGGTCCACAGAAGCCGGGCGCCAATAGCATCGGGTTCAGTCTGAACATGGCCGTCGGGTTTAGCGGGATGATCTTATTCCTCGTGAAGATGTATAACGCCTTTGAGGTCGATGGAAATAGTTTGGAGAGAATTCAGGCGTATACGGAGATTGAGCAGGAGGAGAAGCCTAGCAAGAAGGGGGTGCCTCCTGCAGCGTGGCCGAGTAGTGGAGAGTTGGTTGTCGAGGGACTGTCAGCGCGTTATTCGCCGGTGCGTCCTTCTCATTCCCATCATCATCTCACATTGTATGACTAACTTCCACTATGCAGGACGGCCCGCGAGTGCTTCACGACCTCGAGTTCACCGTCAAGTCCGGCGAACGTGTCGGTATCGTGGGACGCACAGGCAGCGGAAAATCTTCCCTCACACTCTCCCTCCTTCGCTGCATCTGGACCGAAGGCACAGTCCTGTACGACGGCATCGACACAAAGAATGTGAACCTGGACGCGCTCCGTGGTGCAGTGACGATCATTCCGCAAGTACCTGAACTCCTTAGCGGCACCCTCCGCGAGAACCTCGACCCGTTCGGTCAGCACGACGACAGTGCGCTGAACTCTGCTCTACGTGCAGCCGGTCTACTCAGTATACAGGACGAGGAGAACGAGGACCACATAACGCTTGATAGCCAGATCGGCGCTGGAGGAGGCAATCTCAGTGTTGGTCAACGGCAGATCCTTGCTCTGGCCAGAGCCTTGGTGCGCGGGAGTAAACTCCTGATTCTTGACGAGGCCACGAGCAGTATAGACTATGAGACGGATGCGGCTATTCAGAGGAGCCTGAGGACGGAGCTGAGTGGGGATGTTACGCTGTTAACGGTTGCACATCGGTTGGCGACGATTATGGATGCGGACAAGATTATAAACTCCTACCTTTCTTTTTCGAGCGTCTTCTGAGACTGCTGTAGATGGTGTTGGATGCAGGCCGTCTAGTCGAGTTCGATGCGCCGAGAGTGTTACTAGAGAAGGAGGCTGGGTACCTGAAAGGGCTCGTGGACGAAAGCGGGGACCGGGATACGCTCTATGCCATGGCATATTCTCAAGATGTTGGGAAACTGTGAATCGGCCTGCCAGTGTTGCATAGAATGAGCCGTTCTGTGGCTTACCCGAATCACCGATTGTAGCGAGATACACATCCTCTTTCCGGGCTTATTCACAGCATCCCCAATTGGGAGTCAACGCCGAGCTAGTGGGCTCGCCATCGCGCACTGAGGAGATACCAAATGGGGTGCATCAGGCATGTAGAGCGCTTCCCATATGAAAGCGTTTTCTACACTCGGTGTGAAGAGTAGAGCTGGCCGAGGATGCATTGCCATGTCACGGTCGCAGGGTCATAATAGTGGCAACTCAGTAGCTACGATACACGCGGACACGGGAATCTACGAGGCGCGCAAGGTCGAACCGATCCACCGGCCTATTGGTAGATATAGAAAAACCCTTCACACCTCATGCGAGAGTGCAAGTAACTCGGCAAGGCTCAACAGGGTTGAATATTCTTCATCCATTGCAGTCCAATGTGGAAAACGAAGGAGCATCCTCAATGCTTGCCAAATTTGATCCAGCTGTATTCGAGCGAAGGTGTATCCCATGACGAGTCTCCTATTTGAGTATTCCATAAATAGGACTAAACCTACGACATCCTGTGTTCGCACGTGATCAGTTTGCAGCGCCCCATCCGGACTTGCTTCGAAGCATTGATGACTTTTGATGCTACAGTACACACCACTCCTGTCCATCCATACTATAACGGGGCATGCCCCATCTGGTTCGTCGAACTGTCCTTCATTCGTGGGCAAGGCAGTACACGCTTCTATGGAGGTAAGCGGACTCTGAAGGAAACCTAGTCTGGTATAAAGTGTCGAGCCTACGAGAACCTATCTCAGCAAGGTACTTCTGCAATGCACTGGCCCTCACCTTGCACATGCTCGACCTCCCTTACATCTCTTCCACGTACGCGGATGAACTCTTGGCCCAAATCTGTATGCCAACCCGCCGCGCATCTACAGAGGCCACCACCCGCTACAATGCGCCCTCGGACAGAGCACCAGATGCCGGTTGCTCACCATCCATGTACGCACGGGTTTGTCGCTCAGCCTGAGAAGGGCCATACTAAGCCAGACGGTCTCAGTAACAATCGTTGCGACCGAGAAGGTTGTATACGCACAATACAACAAAGACCACACAGTACTCCGAGAGAGCACGCAAAGTGAAGTGGCGCTGCGATTGAACTTGGTGAGTACGTGAAGGATGGCGTAACGGTCAATAACTCACTCGATCGAACCAGATCATCTTCATCGGCACAATCTGTATGTTCATCGCGACCATAGCTTTGACAGGTACCGCGCCACTTCGCAGCGTACTAGTCGTCAGTGCCATCTTCGGGACATTTGGGACGCTCCTCGCTGGCGCAGCTGCGACAGTCCTCGCCACAGATATAGTAGAGGACGCGAAAACCGGTCACAAATGGATGCTGGCGGCTAGTTGCGCGTGTGCCATAACGGGAGCAGCGGGTCTGATAGCAGGAACACAGACAAGGGAGGTGGCAGCGATCACTGGGAGTTGCGTGGCAGTGATGGTTCTCAGCGTGGCACTTTGGCGGCGGTTCAGAACTAAAGCTAGTGGAGTTACGGATGTCGAGGCCGGGCCGCCTCAGTCGGTAGGGAATGTAGGACAGTAGGCATGCGGGTCATATCCCTTTGTACTTATTGCAACGATGAGCGAGACATAGATGCGATTTGACATCGATGATGGAAGTGGAGAAGAAAGAGCGCCGCGCCGTGTCCGGCTCACCGCCTCGGCATGCGCGTCACGTCACGTCACACGTTACTCTGCGCGTCGTACACACAGGCGGGGTCGCAGCACTAGCTGGACCCCAGAGCAAGATCCTAAGATCATGGATAAAGATGGCTACGGGTATATATGAAGGACTCTCATCGGCGAGCGGACCCCCCGAGTAATGACCTATACACAAAGGCTACAGCTACTGAACCACAAACAATATGCGACAAGATGATCGAGGGCAGAGGAGCTACAAAGATAGACAAGCCAAGAATAGAGATAGAAATAGAGATGTACAATCGCCGACGTAATCGTCATAACCGTTCGTAATGACACCTTTGCCATACCCCAAGAGGGAACAATAACAAGCGACAACCAGCCAAGAAAGACCATGACTACTGATACCCGCCCTGCCTCTGCTGCTGCTGAGGCCCACCCTGCCCTTGTCCCTGCGGCGGCACCTGCTCCATCCATCCAAAGCCAGGCATAAGCCCCTGCCCCGCCCCGGCACTCGCGCTCTGCATACTCCGAATGAACTCCCCATCAAACGCAAGACTAGTCCCGAAATGCTGCTGCTGTCCATAGAAACTCTGCGCGGGCGCCGCAGGCGGCAGCGAGGCAGAAGACGAAGGAGGGGCGTAATGGTCAAAACGGGCGTTGAAAGGCGTGAGGGTCATCGGGGCGTAGTATTGCTGCTGAGGCGTATGTTGCTGGGGCTGGGGATGTTGCGAGGGAACGGGAACGGGTGGGGGTCCGGGCCATTGTGCGTGTGCAGGAGGGCTGTCGTATGGGTATCCGTGCGGATGGGCAGGGTATGATGGTTGCGGCTGAGCGTATGGACCAGGCCCATAGTCCTGTGAGAACCTCGTAGTAGGTGTATACATGCTCGTGTCCTCTTCGGGCCCAGGGTATCCGTATGGGCGTGGTCCAGTAGGAGACATGTTGAGCTGAGCCAGCGGAGACGAAGACGTCGCAGAACCGGGCGGGTACTGTGTCGAAGGCGACGACCCAGAACCAGGGGGATATCTCATCGAAGGCTGCGGTGGGTATTGGGTTGGTGGGCTGGCTGAAGAAGCCATCACCGGCGTTTGTCCAAGCGGTGATCCGGATCCTCCGCGATCACGGTTGAACTGCCCGCTCGGCGAAGCCGAGCCCGTAGAGCCCGGTTGACGACTCTTGCTCTTTGAGCTGCCGCCGCTCCCAGAGCCATCGACGTCTGCGAGTAGACGCGCAAGGAAACGCGCGTAAAGGGACCAGCCACGACCGTCGTCCGTGTTGATCTCGGGTGTATCTGCGAAGCCGATCGCGCGTTCGACTGTAGCGAGGGTGTGCGCTCGTTGAGAAGGCGAGAGAAGTGAAGCATAGCGCGGTTGGAGAAGCTGCGAAGCGCATACGTGAGAATTGAACATGTCAAGAGCTTATAAGATAGGACACTCACGCGGATGAGGAACGAGCAGGCGAATGCGACGAACACGAGCTGAGCCTCGCTCGCCATGCGCACATAGATGCGCTGTTCCGGGCGTCCGATGTCGTCCACCATAGCGCTCACGACGTCCGTCGCTGCGCGGATGCACTGTATCAATTAAATAATCAGCATCGGCATCAGTGTATCGTGAGGTGAAGGGGGGTACACATACGCGTGTCACGACCTCTTCGCCAACCCCACCATCCCTCGTGCGCCACGCATGCTGGAACCCATGCGAGAGCACAACAAGACGCGCGAAGCTATACCCAAGCTTGAGTAGGCCTGTACGGAATCGGTTCCTACGCGTACGATCAGCACCAGCGAGACGTGAAGACGATAGGCTACGCACAGTGCAACCGTCTGATCAGTCTCCGCCAGCAACTCAAACCACTGCGTCCTGGTAGCCTCAATCCGATCGTCATACTCCGCTGCGACCGCCTCGATGTCGATATTGCGGTTCAGTCCAGTAGGGTGTTGCTCGTCCGTGTACAGCCAGCTCATCATGAAGTCAGCCACGAGGCGAAGCTCTGCATTGTACGCGCAGAGATGGATGTCGAAGTGAGGCATGTTCCATTCGGAGGAGCGCCACCACTCGCCGCTGTGCACGCTGACCCAGTCGCTGTTCCTGCACTTGATGTTAGCCTCGCGTAGTGGAAAATTTGCGGCGACAAGAGCTCACCGGATGATGGTGCTCTTCCCGTACTGGCTGCCCATGCTCCGATCCAAGTTGAAGCAGTTCAGCCAGCACCGCGTGCGGTTCAGCAGCTCGCGAGCGTGAGCCTCGTTGCGAGCCCGTGCGGTAGCGGGGTGGTGCAGGTTCATATCGACTGCAAGCCGGATGGCATGGCCGAGGAAGAGGAAGCAGCGGTCATCCTGCGTGCGCGTGTGAGCAAGCCATCCATCACGGACTCGGAAGAGAGAAGCAGATCTGAGGCCGCGGGAGCGCCGAACGGTACAAGCGCCAGGCACGAGCAGGCGTCATCGAGCGCACACAAGCACCCACACCAGCAGCCTTATCCGAATCCGGCCACTTCGTCCCCGATCAATCTCCCACCTCTCCGTCCCGCTCCGGACCGCCCCAACCCATCAAACTTTGCACTCAAGCCAATCAACCCCAACCATATACGCCAACACAAACATCCTGCGAACACAGGACGACCAACAGAGAAATGGCACGACCGAGTAGAGCAAGAGCATGAGACGGACACGTACCTCCCATTTCACCACCGGCTGCGGGTACAGCGCGAGCAGAATGAATGCTTGAACTGCCTCGACGCGTTTGGCGCCGCTGAGGAAAGAGTGCGCGGCCGCGCGTCGGGCGTAGTTCATTGCGACAGGGTACAGGTCCGGGTGGGAGT